>SKCR01011027.1:0-167302 GCA_019454045.1 Zanthoxylum bungeanum | reverse complement strand
TAGGATATCAAGCAATAGTCTATTTGAATCGGATAATCATGACCTTGTCACATTATGCCGATGGTTGCAGCATAATAGAGAACTAGTTATGAATCCCTGCGTGATCATCATCTCCATATGTCTGGAGTGATACTTCCGTCTTGACATCACATCCAATACACTACGATTCTCGATAAACCCAATAGAGGCGTACACAGAACCTGTTAAAGCCTTGGACGACCAAAACCAAAGTTTACCGATTATCGCAAGTACTAGCGATGTAAGTCTCAGGTTAGGACCAAATACATCTACCCTGACGCGGACTCCCATAGACACATATACATACTACCAATGGGATTCCGCGAGGTCTATCCAGAGCAAAGCTGTTTTCCGTACCATCGGTAAAATACAACCTCCTATCGCACTTGCATAAGTATCATATACTTAAACATATGAGAACTATGCCATTATGCCCTTACAATGCGCACAAGTGCAATACTAGTTTATTCCGCATTATCGATGTCCAGTCTCGATAATACTACGACTAGAGATATTTAATGATTAAACCTTTATGGATTGATACTGTCTCATATCATCTCAATCCAGAACTAATCATATGGACTTTTACCATTTATATATCTAAGTAAATAAATTACGAAATGATAAAATGCAATTTCATTACTACATAGTCAATTTTGTACAAAACACAATGTCTTTTACAAACAGTGACGCTATGGGTCATAATTGTCTAACATCCCGCACACAATCTTACTTGACCATATTCTTCGATTAAAATTTTCATTCACTTCCAACCACAAAACAATCATTTATATGGTCTAAGCAAGTAAATTAATCATACTTTAAAGCTATTTACATTTCAAAACATATACCATGCATAAACCGGACATAATGATAAATTATACGAAAATTAAGATTTAGAGGTTTGTTACTACTCGGAATGGCCGGGAAAGTACAGAGGGAGACTTGGGAAATCGGCACAAACATATTGTCCGGCACGTGGGAGCCACACGCCGTACTTCCAGGCCACGTGTGGGCCTCATGCGCCACTATGCAAGGCGCACGTGAGCGCCACGTACCGGCTGAAATCCAATTTTTTTAGATATTAAGCGTTCGTCTCCCCCTCTCATTTCCAATGCCACTGATGGTTCATCAATGAGAGTTCTGGATCAACGGAAAATCACGAAAAACCATAAAAAATTCCTTACCAAAAAGACTCGATTAAGATCCGCTCCGGATCGGACTGATCGAGGCCAAAACTCTAATTTTTTCTTTTTTTTTTCTTTTCTCTCTCTTATGTTACTTCTCACGAAAAAGCTGTTAGGAGAATGAAAAGTGGTTGTAAAATTTTATATACTAACATGGCAAATATCATTAGCCTCCCACATCTTGCATCTTATATCATTTTTAATTCTAACTTTTGCAACTACAACAATTTAGTACTTAAATTTCCATACACCAAAATTAATAAATTAAATATTGGAATAAATAAATTTGGGGTGTTATAGACAACGCCACAACGCTAGCCACAAGTTGATAATCTTTTGTTCCATAAAACCATGGAAGAATACTTTCTCTCAAGATGACGCCATCACAGCCACACTCATGTATCACACAAGTCGCTTTGTTTTGTTCTTAATTAATTATCATTTACAATGAATAATGCTTCTTTAAATAGGTGTCTAACCCTAATTCTACACAAACATAATAAAACCTTAATAAAATAAACTCAATAACACATAAATCTATCAATTTTCATGCATAAGCTTTCTAATTTAATTAAAGTTCAATCCAACACTTAAACATAATATAATCTTAAAAACATAAAAGATGTAGGGATAACTTGAATCCGTATTTGACTAGGAAGGATTCCGAATTTAAGTTTGATATGAATTACAAAGTTGTAGATCTCTGAGTCTTATTTCCAACGCAACTTGAATCACCAAAATCAGAAATCAGATGAGAATGATACAGCCAAAATAAATCATGCACAAATCACACCACTACTAATGCACTATTCAGAAATCAAGCCCAAAATCAATCAAAGAAGCCCTTGCACCTCTAGAACCTATTTCATATATGCCTTAAACATAATGAAGCCTTTATATAAAGTTTCATGTATGGCCCAAATTCAAGAATATCAGGAATCTTCCAAATCCATCAAAATTACCTAAATACACCAATCTAACCAAGCTAATTCTAGATGCCAGTTCTAGTTCTAAATGTTGGAGTTTTTCAAGGTCCCAAGATCAAAACTCAAGCATGAATCATAAGTGAATACAACGACGGAAGTGCGGAATACTTACATCGAGCGGTTGAGCGACGATTTGGGCAACAAAAAATCAAATTCTGCACACTTTTGCAAGGCAGTGGGCTGCTGTGAACAGTGTTTGGCGCCCATTGTCTTCAAGATTTGAAGCTCCAAGCTTCATCATTTGGCTTCCCGGCTCATGGGTATACTTCCCTTATCACCTTGGCATGATCCCGGAGTGTGCTAGCACTCTCGTTTTGCCACAAAAGGCACTTGCTTCCCTCATTTTCTTTTGTAAAATTCGGCAGTTCACTGCTTTGAGAAAGAGAAAATGGCGTGTGATGGAGAGAAGGAAGAAGAGGAGGAGTGAGAGGATGGAAAGTAAGTCTACTTTGTGTATACGGTTTTTGTGTTGCTTTATGCATCAAATGCACTTGAATTTCATTTGAAATTATTTCAAACACATTTGGATTTAATTCCCAACCACACACATCACTTTTTTACATCAAGTCACATCACATCACTTTATTAATCCAATCAATTGTCATATCAATCAATCAATCCAATCAATTGTCACATCACTCAAAGTGACATGATTTGACACTTGATGTGACGCTAGATGCGACTAGCGACTTGACGCTTAATTTGACATGTCGCACTCGAATTCTAAATACGAATACGCTCGCAATTAATCTCGGGCTCGGGTTTGCTAATTCCAAATTAATGAATTTTCTGTTGCGTCGTAATTAAATGATTAAGCCAAGCGAAATCACTATTCACGTCGCTAACGAATTAATTCTAAATTAATTCGTTCGCCCGAATTAAAATCTAATTTTAATTCCGCGTCGAAATCCAATTTCGATTAATATATCAAATATTTTAATTCCTCGATTAATTCCAAATTAATGTTTCTATCTCTTTAATCGATATTTTATCCTAGATAAAATATCTCCGCAATTAATCCCAGATTAATCTCTCTCATCTAATTAATCCCAGATTAATTAAAAGTGCGAGTCATACGTCATCGGTGAATCTTTGGGAAGCGACCCATGAGATCCCCGGATATGTTGGCAGTCAAATCGGTCGTCAGACTATCCGAACACGTGAGTACCAAGTACTACGTTTTTACCGATTTACAAGACAAGGTTGGCTTCTAGCAAAGTACCATGCCTATCCAATTCTCCGGAAATATCCTTACAGAATAAGGATTATATCAAGCGTAGTATACCGTAGTATTGCGTATTTCTATCCAGTATCGGATGATCACATGCAAGGCCTGGGGCTGGTACAGTGTCTGCCCCGTACGAAGCATATGTCGGATGACAAGTAACTAGTCTATTTAAAATCGGATAATCATGACCAAGTCATATTATCCCGACGGTTGCAACCTTATATAGAGAACGAGTTCTGCCTCCTGCGTGATCATCAACTCCATATGACTGGAGTGACACTTCCGTCTTGACATCACACCCAACACACTACGATTCTCAATATACCCAGTATTGGCGTACACAGAACCGGTTAAAGCCCTGGACGACCGCAACCAAAGTATATTGATTGTCGCAAGTATTAGCGGTTGCAAGTCTCAGGTTAAGACCAAATACACCTACCTTGATTTCGGACTTCCATAGACACGTAGTTAACTACCAATGGAATTCCGAGGGGGTCTAATCCAGAGCGAAGCTGTTTCCCGTACCATCGGTGAAACACAACCTCCTATTACACTTGCATGAGTATCCAATACCCAAATATATGAGAACTATGCCGTTGTGCCCTCACAACGCGCACAAGTGTAATACTAGTCTTTTATGCATTCATCGATGTCCAATATCGATAATGCTCTGACTATGGATGTTTAATGATTCATCCTTCATGGACTGATACTGTCTCATATCATTCTCCGTCCAGGAACAAATCATAGGGACCTCTTATCAATTATATATCTAGGTGATCTAATCACAAATGATACGAGTGCAATCTCCTATGTTACATAGTTAATTTGTACAACAACACCGTGATCTGTATAAATAGTGACGCTATGGGTCATAACTGTCCAACAATCTCCCACTTGGCCTATAGCCAGTCACTCGAGTGTCTAACACCCGAACTATGTACGGTTGGCTCAAACTGCTGAGAAAATCTTTCGTCAGCGGATTTGCATGTATATCATCTTGATGCGATTTATTCGATCATCACAGCGCCACGATGTATGATCCGAACGAATCAGATGAATATGTAAGTATGTATCTGGATCGTTGATGAGACCATTAATTCTTTAGCCTGTGCTGATGCCTAGCTCAGCCGCTAACAGAACTATATCTAATCTAATTAGATATGTATCGACCCAAATGACTTCTATTGCTGCCTCAGCTGCTGCAATTAACCCGCACCTGTTGTTTATTCGATAACAGTATCTTGCTTGGAAGATCTCCAACTTACTGCACCGTTATTCAAACTGTATAGTACCGTTTGCGACTTTTAGTCGTCTTTATCGGTTATAGGAAACTTGCTACAGTGATCCCAGTCACTTCAAGTTCTCATTCTCCATAGATTAAGACAACATCCTTAGTTCTCTAAGATACTAACGGATGTTCCTAACATCAATCCAGTGACTATCACTCGGATTAACCTGTTTGTGAATCCATATGCTCAAAGCGTATGATACACTAGGTCTTATACATTTTTCAATGTACGGCTCCACGGAGAGTACTTCGAAAGCTAAGCTTTCACCGATATTTATTTTATGGGAATTTCATTTCCAAGAAATGACATATTATCATTATTTTATAGGACAGCCACTGTCAGTGCGCTCCCACTAACCCTCTTATTTATACAAGAATCATTTTCGTTTTGAATTAAATCATATACCATCATGATTGCATCAAAACGATAATTCCAAGAACCCATGCTCGTATCAGCAAGCATTATCCAAATGGATTTACCGTGGCAACAGGTAAAAGGTTGAATCGTAATCAACACAATGTTGATAACAATACATTTCCGTTAAAAGCCTAGCTTTATACGTTGGTATGTTGCCATCCATGTACGTCTTCCTTGAAGACTTGTAAAGTACCAATAGGCACAATGCCTTATGGTACATAAACTAGTATCCAAACTTGTTGATATACATGGAATCCATTTCGGATTATATGGCACCTTGCCATAATAAGGGAGTTGATACCTTGTATCACTTCCTTAGTTCTCGTGTATTCGAAGATTAATGGTATAGTTTCATCCTTGATGAACTATATATGTTCCATTATGATTTGGTGCCTTGAACAGTATTACTCCCATTTTCATCAAGTTATACTATCCTCCCACTTACCACTGCATATCGGTATTCCTCTTAGGAAAATCCCATGGTGAGCAACAATCTAATTGTTCTCATGTGAGGTATATAAGTACAATACTTATGGTATCCCTAGGATATCCTACAATTGGCACTTATCCTATTTGGGTTTTAGTTTGGTATCATCCAAACATATGCCAAGCATACCCAAATGGTCAGTAATGAGAAACCCGGTTTCTTTCGTTCATATCTAATATGATATCTGTCAAACAGATTATTATGGAACCTTATTCAAAATAAGTTCTTGCACAGTTTAAAGCTTATCCGTTGAAGGAATAGTAGCTCAGAGCGACTCGTGATTAACCTTATTATGTCTAACAAAATTCGGTTAATCCTTTCCGGGAAGAGTCCTCATTGAAAGAATACTATACTCTTTCAAGTATACGAGAAACTTACTGCTTAAGTATTGATCATTAACGGTTTTACCGTGACGGTTTAAACTTTAGCCGATCTGTTTGTCTATTTCGTGTCGAAACTGTTGGTTTCTATTATTTGTCCCAAGGAAAGATTAAGCATATGAAATACAACAAAATGAATATATAATAAACTTGAAGCATGGCGGAATCATACTTACAAAGCTTTGTGATGAAGAAGATGAACAAAGATGGAAGCTCCAAGTTCCTTGAAGTTTCGGCCAAGGTGAAAGAAATGGAAGAAAGCTCCAAGCTTTGTGTATTCCAAGCTCCAAGGTGGTTTCCCTATCACCTCCTTTGATTCCAAGATGTGCTAGCAAAAAGAAAAATGAAGAAAAAATTCTTCCTTTGCCTTAGGAAGTTTCGGCAATGGTGAGAGAAAAGGGAGAGTTTGCTTTTCAATAATTTTTTTTCTCAAAGAATAATGAAAAAAAACTAATACCAAATATTTGGTATATCCTTTGCCAAAAAGTCAAAGACTTTTTCCCTCCAAAAAGCATTAAATGCCTCCACCAACTTCCTCATGAATAGTGACATCTAGTCACTTTAATAAAGTGACTTGTGACATCCATCAACTAGTCATGTCAAGTGATGTGACTTCGCGATGTGACTTGCGGGTCCCACTCGTTTCAAAATACGAATGTGTCCGCAAACACTTTCGGGCTCGGTTTCGCTAATTCCGAATTAACGAATTTCCGTCGCGACGTAAATTAAATAATTATGCCTAGCGAAATCACTATTCACGTCGCTAACGAATTAATTCTAAATTGATTCGTTTGCCCGAATTAAAATCCGATTTTAATTCCGCGTCGAAATCTAATTTCGTTTAATATATCGAATATATTATTTTACCGATTAATTCCAAATTAATCGTTCTCTCTCAAAATAAGGCATTTTATCCAAGATAAAGTTTCTCCGTAATTAATCCAAGATTAATAAAGTTCGAATCAAATATCATAGGTGAATCTTCAGGAAGCGACCCGAGAGATCCGGATATGTTGGCAGTAAATACGGTCGTCGGATAATCCGAACACGTACGTACCTAGTACTACGTTTTTACCGATTTACAAGACAAGGTTGGCTTCTAGCAAAGCGCGATGCCTACCCAATTCTCCAGAAATATTCTTATAGGAATATTAGATCTATATCAAGCGTAGTATACCGTAGTATTGCGTACATCGATCCAGTATCGGACGATCACATGTTAGGCCTGGGGCTGGAATGTGTCTGCCCCGTACGAAACATATATCGGACATCAAGCAACTAGTCTCTTTAAATCGGACAATCCTGACCTAGTCATATTGCCCCGACGGTTGCAACCTTTTATAGAGTACTAGTTCTGTATCCTGCGCGATCATCAACTCCATATGTCTGAAGTGACACTTCCATCTTGACATCACACCCAGTACACTACGATTCCTGATAAACCCAGAAGTGGTGAACACAGAACTGGTTAAAGCCCCCAACCACCAAAACCAAAGTTTACCGATTGTCGCAAGTACTAGCGATGCAAGTCTCAGGTTAAGACCATATACACCTACCCTGATGCGGCCTCCCATAGACACGCAGACATACTACCAATGGGATTCCGCGGGGTCTATCCAGAGCGAAGCTGTTTTCCGTACCATCGGTAAAACACAACCTCCTATCGCACTTGCATAAGTATCCAATACTTAAATATATGAGAACTATGCTGTTGTGCCCTCACAACGTGCACAAGTGCAATACTAGTCTATTCCGCATTATCGATGTCCTATCTCGATAATACTCCGACTAGGGATATTTAATGATTAAACCTTTATGTATTGATACTGTCTCATATCATCTCAATACGGAACTAATCATATGGACTTTCGCCATTTATATATCAAAGTAAATAAATTACAAAACGGCAAAAGGCAATTTCATTATCACATAGTTAATTTTGTACAATAATACAATATCATTTACAAAACAGTGACGCTATGGGTCATAATGTCTAACAATCTCCCACTTGGCCTATAGCCAGTCACTCAAGCATCTAATACCTGAACTATGTATGTGTCGCTCAAACACATGCGTATAAACAGCCTTCGTCAGCGGATCTGCAATGTTGTTATCTGATGCGACCTTCTCGACCTTTACATCGCCACGATGTATAATCTCCCGAATCAGATGGTAACGCCGAAGAACATGCTTGGATCGTTGATGAGACCTTGGTTCCTTAGCTTGTGCTATAGCCCCGTTATTGTCACAATACAATGGAACGGGCTCAGCAGCTAATGGAACTACTCCTAATCCGATTAGGAATTTTCGGATCCAAACTGCCTCCTTTGCTGCTTCCGACGCAGCGAGATGTACTCCGCTTCTGTTGTTGAATCGGCAACAGTATCTTGCTTGGAAGATTTCCAGCTCACTGCTCCGTTATTCAAACAAAAAATGTACCCAGATTGCGACTTGAAGTCGTCCTTGTCGGTTTGGAAACTTGCATCAGCATACCCAGATACCGCAAGTTCTCCTTCTCCGTAAATTAAGAAAGCATCCTTAGTTCGTCTAAGATACTTAAGGATATTCTTAACTGCCATCCAGTGACCTTCACCTGGATCGGCCTGATAGCGACTGCACATGCTCAAAGCATATGACACATCAGGTCGTGTACATATCATGGCATACATGATCGATCCGACTGCCGAGGCGAACGGTATCCGACTCATGTTATCTCTCTCTTCTTGAGTCTTAGGACACATGTCCTTAGACAGAGAGATACCACGTAACATTGGCATCAATCCCTTCTTGGATTGATCCATGCTGAATCGCTTCAACACTTTGTCAATATATGTACTCTGGGAGAGTCCAAGCAGCTTTCTAGATCTATCCCGGTAGATCTTTATTCCCAGAATAAAGGCTGCTTCTCCCAGATCTTTCATGGAGAATTTTAATGAAAGCCAAGCTTTCACCGACGTTAGCATGGGAATGTCATTGCCTATAAGCAATACATCGTCGACATAAAGGACAATAAAAGTCAGTGCTCTCCCACTAGTCTTCTTGTATACACAATGGTCATCTTCGTTTTGCACGAAATCATATTCTTTTATGATCTCATCAAAACGCTGATTCCATGACCGTGATGCTTGCTTCAATCCATAAATGGATCGATTTAACTTACAAACCTTGTTTGCAAGTCTAGGTACGATAAAACCGTCAGGCTGTTGCATATAAACATCCTCTAAAAGGTTTCCGTTAAGGAAAGCGGTTTTAACGTCCATCTGCCATATCTCGTAATCGAAATATGCAGCTATTGCAAGCATTATCCGAATGGATTTAATCATGGCAACGGGTGAGAAAGTTTCGTCATAATCAACACCATATTGTTGACGATACCCCTTTGCTACAAGCCTAGCTTGTATGTTTGCACGTTGCCATCCATGTCGGTCTTCTTCTTGAAGATCCATCTGCATCCAATAGGCTTTACGCCTTCTGGTGCATCAACCAGTGTCCAAACTTGGTTGGCATACATGGAATCCATCTCGGACTTCATGGCTTCTTGCCATAAAGCGGAATCAATATCCTGTATTGCTTCCTCATACGTAGTCGGTTCATTATCCTCAATAAGATTAATATCTACATGAGGCGAGATCAGGTACCCATACCTTTCAGGTATTGTCCTGACTCTCTCCGACCTACGCGGTCCTTGTGTATATGAAGATTGTGGTACAGACTCATCCCGGATGGTCTGTTCATGTTCCGTCGTTGATTCATTGCCAGGAACAGTATCACTACGATTTTCATCGAGCTCCACTTTCCTCCCACTTACCACTGCATCTAGAAATCCTTCTCAAGGAAAAATGCATGCAGAGCAACAAATACTTTGTTCTCTTGGGTGTGATAGAAGTAATATCCTTTGGTTTCCCTAGGATATCCCACGAAAAGGCATTTATCTGATTTGGGTTCTAGTTTGGTTCCTTCCAAACGTTTAACATATGCCCAGCATCCCCAAATCTTCAGGAAAGAGAAACCCGGTTTCCTTCCTGTCCATATCTCGTATGGAGTCTGTTCAACAGACTTTGACGGAACCTTATTCAAAATAAGTACTGCACTGTCTAATGCGTATCCCCAGAAGGATATTGGTAGCTCAGTGCGACTCATCATCGACCTTACCATGTCTAACAAGGTACGGTCTGACCGCAATGCCTTAATACTCTTGCCTGTTTGCTTTTCTACTTCGTGTCGAAACTCTTTGAATTTCTCAAAAGTTTCCGACTTGTGTCTCATTAGATACACATAACCATAAAGAGATGCATCATCCGTAAAGGTTACGAAGTAAAGATATCCACCTCTAGCCTGGCTAGACATGGGCCCACAAACGTCACTATGAACGAGGGCTAACAGTTCTGTGGCACGTTCACCTTTACCGCTAAAAGGTGATTTAGGCATTTTGCCTAAAAGACAAGATTCGCAGACTTCATATGAATTAAGATCAAATTCGTCCAAGTACCCACTCTTCGAAAGTGTGGATATGCGAGTCTTGTTGATGTGTCCTAGACGACAATGCCACATGTAAGCTTCATCTTTTAGATTACTCTTTTTGAGCCTTTTGTTTGTCATTTTATGTTTAGGAGATTCATTTATATTCAAAATATAAAGACCATTATTTGCAACAGCAGTGCAAATTTCTGCATCATTTTTATATAAATAACACCCAGTGTTTCTAAATACAAAAGTGTACCCATGCTGGGTTAACAAAGATACAGATATGATATTCCTAGTTAAACTAGGTATATAATAACAGTTCAAAAGTTTAAGTACATGCCCCGAGGGCAGTTCCAAAACAAAAGTTCCTACAGCCAAAACAGCAACTGGAGTTCCGTTTCCGACTCGTAGGTCAACCTCCCCTGAAGCCAGCACCTGCTATTCTGCAGATCCTGCAAATCAGTACAAATATGAGCAGCACAACCAGAATCAAAAATCCAATTTTTAAGACTAGAAGTAGTCATATTTATTTCAATAACAAACGTACCAGAGGCTAGAGCCTTGCCTGCCTTGATATCCTCCTCTGTCCTTTGCCTACTCGGCAGTCACGTTTCCAGTGACCCTTTTTGCCGCATTTGAGGCAGACATCTTGAGACCTGTCCCTTGGCTTCCCAGAAGCCTTTGTCAACTTGCCTTTGCCCTTGTTCTTATGTTTTTTCTTCCTCACCCCTCCAGTTGCCTTAAGCCCAGCCTTGGCCCTGAGAGGTCGATGCATAGTGCGCCTCGCGCTTGCCCCCTTTTAGGAGTTCCTTTTCAGACTCCTTCAACATGGATAACAGCTCTCCAAGAGTGTCATCCGTGTCCATCAACTTGTAGTTGATTATGATTTGTTTCCAAGTATCAGGAAGTGACTGTAAGAGCATGTCTACAGTCAGCTCAGCCTCCAAGACTATTCCCAACTTGCCCAACTCATCAATATCGGCGATCATTTGAGTCCCGTGGCCTCAACTGATGCGCCTTCAGTCATTCGGGTGCGGAAGAGTTTCTTCACCAACTCATACCTCTCCATCCGCTTATTGGTGCGGTGGAGATCATACAATCTAGCCATCATGTTGTAAGGATCCAAGTCCCTATTCTGGCGACGAAAGTGTTGAGTCATTGAAGCCAACATAACAGACTGAGCTGTGTCACAATCCTCGCTGTGAGTTTTCCATAACTCCAGCTCAAGTGGCTCAGTGGGTCTAGGCGGGAGAGGTGTCTGTATAGTATACAGTAGCCTCTCAGCCCCAAGTACTATCTTGAGGTTCATTTCCCAGTCAGCGAAGTTTGTGCCTTTAAAGACATTATCACCCATGATGATGTCACGCACATTTCCCTTGCTAGCCATCTCAACTACGACAGTCTAACTATCTAGTTGACGATAGAATGGGTACAGTCAAACTGTTACACAAAAAAAATAACAATGTATTAGTCCAACTAACTAATTTAAAAATAGACGAAAATTTTGAAAGACGACGTAAGGCAAAGTATCTGAACGAAATTGCAAATTCACATACTAGCCTCCCACTATTTTCATCGAGTCTCTAACCCTCTGTTGAGAACTCGGGAAATCCTATTTCCTAGTGGGCTAGGATCCCGTTAAATAACACACAACCTTGACTTTGGCCAACAAGCTGTATGCTACTTAACTAGGTAGATCTCACAGATCAATTGGATCCAATCCAATTCCTAGATCCGGTTAGGTGGACATCCAAGTCCTAAACATATTGCATATGCCAATGTATCCAATACATTTTCTAACCATATCCTCCGAATCATCTAGGCCTTGGCTTTGGCACAACAAACCTAATGATTCCAGTTAAGCGGGACCCATTGACAAGGATAGTTTCGTAATCAATGTCGTTGGACAAGAAGTGATCTTGACTTTGGCCAACAAATCACAACTTGGACAAGACACCGATGTGGAACAAAACTCTCATGATTCAAGTACATCCTAATTGACAAGGTCTTGACTTTGGCCAACAAACCAATGCCAATTGGATCTTGAACAAGAATCATTCAATGGAAGGATAATCGCTTAATATAGATTGAGGGATTTTTGCGTAATTGGCAACCAATTTATTATCTTTGTTAGGTCTCATCATCATACACCCTTAAGCATGCTTCTAAAACATCATAAAGCGCGTAAAGTAAATTAATAGTGATATGCGGATGGATATATAAACAACTTGTTCCTAGAACAAATCACTCCCTTTCCTCTCCCCGCTAGCACTATTCTACTTCTACCCAATTACATAATACAATAAGAGAAACCTCATATACATTGAGGGGAATTAGGTGAGAAGAGAATACAAAGAGATAAAAGAGATAAGGCTGGACACGCAGGTCCAATTTATAAATTCTAAATTTACAATAATTTCTAAATTACCCTTTCCCTTCTAATATCCATCCGATATACACTATTCATACATCACATACATATATATTCAATCAAGACATGCTATACAACCAATCTAATCCAATTAATTAGTCTTTGTTAAAGTGATCATCCAATGTTCAAACAACGGTTTTTGATTTTGCGCGAGTCCAACTCGTTTGAGAATAAGTACATAAGGTACGAATTCGCGAATTATATCGAACTACTTATTAAATCTAATTTAATTCGTATTCAATACTAATTCAATTATTTAATTCCAAATTAAATGTTTACACTTTTAATGTGCTTTAAAGACTTGATTCTAAATCTAATCTAATTGGGTCTCAAAGCCCAATTAACATCCAATGTTTGTTTAATTAAAGTCCGATGGGCTTTCAATTGATTTATTAAGGCTTGGGCTTTGGTCAATGTGGGTCAAACCCAATTACCAAAACCCAAATAAGGAATCACCCTTAAATGCCACAAAATCAATTTCAAGCCCATAAGGCCCAATTAAACATTAAAGCCCATTATACTATATTTGGACTTAATGGAGTGATTTAGGCCCAAATTGGATCCAATCCTTTTGGCCCAAATCTACTTGGCCCAACCAAGCCCATTATGCCCAAATATAATATTACAAGCCCAATTTTACAATTAAGCCCATTAATCAAATTTCAATATTCCAAATTTTAAAATCCAATTAATTAAAGTGTAAATCCAAGATTAATACATTAAACCCAATATTTCCAAAATACCAATTTAATTCATTAATCATCACTTGTTCAAAACACATGTCCAACATTTATTTGAACAAAAATCAAGTCCATTTACATGTCCTTAGTATTCGGCCAAGGGGAATTTTTTGTTTGATTTGTTTTTCAATCCGATTGATTGAATCACTAATCTACGTCCCGTATACGTTTTAAGTCATCCAATGATCTTGTACACAAAAAATTCCAACACATCCAATGCATATACATATTCGGCCAAGGCTAAGTATTTGGGGAAAAATCATCCAATGCATTTTTCTCAAAATTGATTCCATATAACATCATTTTATATACATGTAAGCATACTCATTCATCAAATTTCACAAGAACATGCTTCAATCAATTTTACCCAAATTTTAACCTAATGTATTTCATGCTTAAACATAGCTCAATGATACCATTGTTGGTTTCTATTATTTGTCCCAAGGAAAGATTAAGCATATGAAATACAACAAAATGAATATATAATAAACTTGAAGCATGGCGGAATCATACTTACAAAGCTTTGTGATGAAGAAGAAGATGAACAAGATGGAAGCCCCAAGATCCTTGAAGTTTCGGCCAAGGTGAAGAAGATGAAAGCTCCAAGCTTTGTGTATTCCAAGCTCCAAGGTGGTTTCCCTATCACCTCCTTTGATTCCAAGATGTGCTAGCAAAAAGAAAAATTGAAGAAAAATTCTTCCTTTGCCTTAGTGAAGTTTCGGCAATGGTGAGAGAAAAGGGAGAGCTTTTGCTTTTCAATATTTTTTTTCTCAAACAATTATGAAAAAACTAATACCAAATATTTGGTATATCCTTTGCAAAAAAGTCAAAGACTTTTTCCCTCCAAAAAGGCATTAAATGCCTCCACCAACTTGCCTCATGAATAGTGACATCTAGTCACTTTAATAAAGTGACTTGTGACATCCATCAACTAGTCATGTCAAGTGATGTGACTTCGCGATGTGACTTGCGGGTCCCACTCGTTTCAAAATACGAATGTGTCCGCAAACACTTTCGGGCTCGGTTTCGCTAATTCCGAATTAACGAATTTCCGTCGCGACGTAAATTAAATAATTATGCCTAGCGAAATCACTATTCACGTCGCTAACGAATTAATTCTAAATTGATTCGTTTGCCCGAATTAAAATCCGATTTTAATTCCGCGTCGAAATCTAATTTCGTTTAATATATCGAATATATTATTTTACCGATTAATTCCAAATTAATCGTTCTCTCTCAAAATAAGGCATTTTATCCAAGATAAAGTTTCTCCGTAATTAATCCAAGATTAATAAAGTTCGAATCAAATATCATAGGTGAATCTTCAGGAAGCGACCCGAGAGATCTCCGGATATGTTGGCAGTAAATACGGTCGTCGGATAATCCGAACACGTACGTACCTAGTACTACGTTTTTACCGATTTACAAGACAAGGTTGGCTTCTAGCAAAGCGCGATGCCTACCCAATTCTCCAGAAATATTCTTATAGGAATATTAGATCTATATCAAGCGTAGTATACCGTAGTATTGCGTACATCGATCCAGTATCGGACGATCACATGTTAGGCCTGGGGCTGGAAATGTGTCTGCCCCGTACGAAACATATATCGGACATCAAGCAACTAGTCTCTTTAAATCGGACAATCCTGACCTAGTCATATTGCCCCGACGGTTGCAACCTTTTATAGAGTACTAGTTCTGTATCCTGCGCGATCATCAACTCCATATGTCTGAAGTGACACTTCCATCTTGACATCACACCCAGTACACTACGATTCCTGATAAACCCAGAAGTGGTGAACACAGAACTGGTTAAAGCCCCCAACCACCAAAACCAAAGTTTACCGATTGTCGCAAGTACTAGCGATGCAAGTCTCAGGTTAAGACCATATACACCTACCCTGATGCGGCCTCCCATAGACACGCAGACATACTACCAATGGGATTCCGCGGGGTCTATCCAGAGCGAAGCTGTTTTCCGTACCATCGGTAAAACACAACCTCCTATCGCACTTGCATAAGTATCCAATACTTAAATATATGAGAACTATGCTGTTGTGCCCTCACAACGTGCACAAGTGCAATACTAGTCTATTCCGCATTATCGATGTCCTATCTCGATAACACTCCGACTAGGGATATTTAATGATTAAACCTTTTATTATTGATACTGTCTCATATCATCTCAATACGGAACTAATCATATGGACTTTCGCCATTTATATATCAAAGTAAATAAATTACAAAACGGCAAAAGGCAATTTCATTATCACATAGTTAATTTTGTACAATAATACAATATCATTTACAAAACAGTGACGCTATGGGTCATAATGTCTAACAGAAACTATAAAAAGTTTTCGATTTGTGTTCTTCAAAGAAACACATAACCATTTCGCGAGCCACATCGTATAGGTCACGTAATATTTCATCCCACCTCTAGCCTAGCTAGACATGGGCCCCACTTGCTTCACTATGAACTAGAGCTAACAGATCAGTGGCATTTACACTTTTACCAAGTAAATAGTGTTTTAAGCACTTTGCTTAATAAACTAGATTCGTAGACTTTTATTTGAATAGAATCAAAACAGTCCAAGTACCCACTCTTCGAAAGTGTGGATATACGAGTCTTGTTTGATTGTGTCCCAGACAACAATGCCACAATTAGTTTCTTAACTGATTAAATCAGTTTGAGCTATTTGTTCGTCATTTATACATTTGAGATTTATTTATATTCAAAATATAAATTCTGTTATTCACATCTAATGTGTTTATCTCAATATCATCTTTATATAATAAAACACTTTAGTGTTCTAGAATATAAGGTACACCCGCAGTGGGTTATACACTGATATAAAGATAATGTTTCTAGTCAAACTAGTTACATTATAACAGTTCCCTAATTTAAGTACATACCGAGGGTAATTCCTAAAGTTAGGTATCTACGGTTAAAACAGCGACTATCGTCCCGTTTTCAATTCGCAGAATAATCTCATCTGAAGTCAGTGTCCTGCTTAAAGCAGATTCTGCACAACAGTACATATTTATGTATCACACTAAGTATTTAAAATCCAATTTCAATATTAGTTGTGAACATAATTATGACAAAATATTTGAAGTAAGAGCCTTGCTCGTCTTCAATTCATTCTTAGGATATATCTTTTATCTTCCCAAAAGATATTATTATGATTTTGCCTTTGCCTATTTCAACATTTCAGTAGCCTTTGGCCAAGCCTCGGGTTTCTAGAATATTGAAGTTAGGTGTGCCTTGCACTACTTGCCTAATTGCAAACTTTGACTTTGTCTCCTTGAGAATAGTCATTAATTCTCCAAGAATTATTTATTGCAATTTAGTATTTCAAAGATCTAAAATAGATCCATGAAAATCCTTCAATTTCATTATCATACTTTAAGGATCCAATCCTTAATTCTGATTCAGAAATTAAGGAGTCTACTTCGACAAGCTTAATGGATTAAGCGCTAAAGTTATCATTATACGAATATTCCAAATATCATATTCCACTTATTTGCTTAACTCCGGGCTTTAGGCATAATTCATTATTTTATCAAATAAAATAACTTATTAATTTCCAAGACCATCTTGAAATTATTCCCAATTTGAAAATTAAAGTCGTTTAAATAAATTTTCACCCAGGATTATGTTTTAAACACTAATCTTTCATTTCAATCTTGTTTCTAATAGTCCAACTATTTAATCAACGATTTGTGGTACTATTGATTATAATGATTATAATAGTCCAACTATATAATCAAATATAATTTAAATTAATAACCTCAATTACATTGATTACTATAATCCAATTATAAAATCAACTGTAAACTGAAATTAATTAATTCAAATATATTGATTAATATAATCCAATAATATATAATCAAATATAATACAGTCCAACTGTAAATTAAAACAACAATTTAAATATTAGTCCAACTAACATTTAATCTAACGACGAAATAATTTGAATCAAAATATCTGTTGCAGAAATGTGTGCCACCATCACTGATAATTGCATGAGGTGTTCCGAACCGAGTGCAAAATGTTCTTTTTTAGGAATTTGATAACTACTTTTGAATCATTGGATGGCAGTGCAATTGCTTCAACCCATTTGGAGACGTAGTCTACAGCAACCAGGATGTACAGATTTCTGAATGATGGAACAAAAGGTCACATGAAATCAATTCCCCACACATCAAAAATCTCTACTGCTAGAATATTTTGCAACGGTCCTTCATTTCTTTTCGAAATATTCCTCGTTCTCTGGCACCTGTTACATTGAAGAGAAAATAAGTAAGCATCTTTAAAAAGAGTGGGCCAGAAAAAACCTGATTGTAGGACTTTTGCTGCAGTTTTGTCCCCGCTGAAGTGTCCGCCATATGGTGACGAATGACAATGCTGCAAATCACTATTGACCTCCTCATGTGGAACACATCGTCTCAATAATTGATCTGCACAGTGTTTGAACAGGTACGGCTCATCCCAAACATAGTGCTTGACCTCTTTGAAAAACTTCTTCCGTTGCTGAGTTGTCCATTCCAACGGCCATTTTCCTGAAACAATGTAGTTGACATAGTCAGCATACCAAGGGACTTCCTGTTGTTTCATGGAAAACAGTTGTTCATCTGGAAAAGTTTCTTTGATTGAAAGTTCTTTGCCAACTGTTTCTCCATTCTCGAGCCTCAATAAATGATCTGCCACTTGGTTTTCTGACCCTTTTCCTGTCTCGAATCTCCACGTCGAATTCTTGCAGAAGAAGTATCCAACGGATCAATCTAGGTTTAGCATCTTTCTTCGTGATCAGATATTTGATTGCTGAATGATCTGTGTAGACCACCACTTTGGGACCAAGTAGTTAAGAGCGGAATTTGTCAAAAGCAAACACAACTGCAAGCAACTCCTTTTCAGTGGTTGTGTAGTTGAGCTGAGCTTCATTCAGAGTTCTGCTGGAGAAATAAATGGTGTGGAAAATCTTTGTTTTGCGTTGTCCCAAAACTGCACCTACAGCAAAATCACTAGCATCGCACATCACTTCAAATGAACAGGTCCAGTCTGGTGCTACTATGATGGGAGCAGAGACCAACTTCTGTTTCAAGATTTCAAAAGCTTCATGGCATTCTTTGGTGAAGTTAAAAGGCACATCCTTCTCTAGAAGATTGCAAAGAGGTTTTTCAATCTTGGAAAAGTCTTTGATAAATCTCCTGTAAAAACCTATGTGTCCAAGAAAACTTCGAATCCCTTTGACAGTTGTTGGTGGAGGTAGTTTTTCAATTGTCTCGATCTTTGCTTTGTCTACCTCGATTCCCTTTTGTGAGATCTGGTGTCCAAGAACAATGCCTTCCTGCACCATGAAGTGGCATTTCTCCCAGTTGAGTACCAGGTTTGTGTCTTCGCACCTTTGTAACAACTGCTCCAGATTATGCAAGCAATGGTCAAAAGAATCTCCAAAAATAGAGAAATCATCTATGAATACCTCAATGCTTAGTTCCAATATATCTGAGAAAATGGCCATCATGCAACGCTGAAATGTGGCTGGGGCATTATATAATCCAAATGGCATTCTGCGGAAAGCAAAAGTACCATAGGGACATGTAAATGCGGTTTTCTCCTGATCTTCTGGGGCGATAGCTATCTGATTGTACCCTGAATATCCATCCAGAAAGTAATAGTACTCATGTCTTGCCAGTCTATCCAGCATTTGATCAATGAATGGCAACAAAAAATGGTCCTTCCTCGTAGCTTTGTTTAACTTTCGGTAATCCATGCATACTCTCCATCCAGTCACCGTTCTTTTTGGAATTAGCTCGTTCTTTTCATTGGTGACAACAGTGATTCCTCCTTTCTTTGGCACACACTGCATAGGACTCACCCAACTACTATCTGAGATGGGGTAAATGATGCCAGCATCCAACCATTTGATTATTTCTTTCTTTACAACTTCCTTCATAATTGGATTAAGTCTCTGTTGATGCTCCATTGTGGTTTGTACTCGTCATTCATCAGGATCGTATGCATGCAAAATGATGGACTAATGCCTCGAATGTCAGCTATAGTCCAGCCAATGGCTTTCTTGTGCTCTCATAACACTCTCAATAACTTTTCTTCCTCTTCCAATGTTAGAGAAGAAGAAATAATAACAGGTAATTCAGAAGAGTTTCCAAGAAATGCATACCTGAGATGGTTCGGAAGTAGCTTCAACTCCAATTGTGGTGGTTCTTCAATCGAAGGCTTGATTCGATCTTTCTTTGGGAGATCCAGACTTTCAACTGGTGTTGTTGATTTGAAACAAAACGGCTTATCAAGATAGTTGATATATTCCAGAATTTCAGCATCAAGCTCGTTGTCAGTCATGTTGGTGATGCAAGCTTCAAGTTTGTCCGTGGGAATTGTATCAGAATCCTGGATGATACTATCAATAACATCAATTCTGAAGCATTCCACCTCCTTTTCATCGCTCAGGAATTTCATGGCTTTGAAAACATTGAAAGTAACTTCTTGGTCCTGAACTTTCATGGTTAGTTCTCCTTTTTGTACATCAATCACAGTTCGTCATGTCGCCAAGAATGGTCTCCCAAGGATAATAGGCACATCTTGTTTTGTTCTTCCATGTCAAGGATGATGAAATCTACTGGGAGAATAAGTTTATCAACTTTGACCAGCACATCTTCCATGACTCCTCTCGGAAATACGAGCGTTCGATCAGCAAGTTGCAGTGAGACTGAGGTAGGCATTGCTTCTCCAATTTACAGTTTCCTGTACATAGAAAAAGGCATCAAATTAACACTTGCATCTAAATCACATAAAGCATTACTGATATAATGTTCTCCAATAGTGCATGGGACTGTGAAACTACCAGGATCTTTCAACTTCGAGGGAAGTTTCCTCTTAATGATAGCACTGCATTCTTCCGATAATACTACTGTCTCATAATCTCTCAATCTCTGTTTTCGTGAAAGAATGTCTTTCATGAATTTGACATAACTGGGCATTTATTCCAAGGCTTCTACAAATGGAATGTTGATATGTAGCTTTTTGAACACCTCCAAGAATCGAGCGAACTGTTTATTTAGTTTGTTTTTCTGAAGACGCTGAGGAAAAGATGGAGGTGGAGTGATCTGTTCTTTTTCTTTTTCTTTTGCTTCTTTTTCCTCCATCTGTGTGACTGCATCTTTTGGAACTTCCTCGATTGTTGTCTTGATTCCAACATCTTTGTTGATTTCAGTACCGCTTTTCAAGGTAATGGCTTGACATTGCTCCTTCCCTCGATTCCTTAGGTTTGGTTCTGTGTTGCTAGGAAGATTTCCTGGCGGTCTGTAACTCTGAGTATTGGCCAGTTGTCCAATTTGATTCTCCAGTGCTTTGATAGAAGCTGACTGGCTTTGAAACATAGCTTCATATCTTTTTAATTGAGTCAGCACTTCTGCCATTACTGGTTCTTTTTCATGCTCCTGACCTTTGATCTGTTGTTGGAATTCAGGTGGTGGATAGTTCTGCTGTTGGAATCCAGGTGGTGGATTATTCTTTTCCCTGAATTGTTGCTCCATGAAAAATTAGGATGATTCCTCCACCCTGGGTTGTAGGTGTTGGAATATGAATTGTTCCCATTTCTGTTGAAATTGTTGACATAATTCACCGTCTCTTCAAGTTGGGTTGGCTCTGGTGCTCCTCCATATGGTGAACTAGTGGCTCCATGGTTATTTTGTGTGCTGGGAGTCTCCATGTATTTGCAAATCTGATCTAGCTTGGCATTGACTGCTGAATTGGCTCCAACTTCATAAATTCCTTCAATTCTTTGAATCAGGCTCCTTTCTGTTGGCCACAAAGAATTGTTGTTGGTCATTTCTTCAATTAGGTCCCAGGCTTGATCTTCTCCTTTTGCCATCAAAGCTCCTCCAGTAGCAGCATCAATTGTGGTTCTCATTATTCCAGAAAGTCCATTATAGAATGTTTGGACTTGAAGCCATTTTGGAATCTTATGGTGAGGACATTTCCGGAGCAAATCTTTGTACCTTTTCCCAAGCTTCATAAAGAGTTTCTGAATCTTGTTGCACAAAGGATGTGATGTCATTCCTCAGCTTTCCAGTTCTGGCTAGTGGAAAGTACTTTGCAAGCAATTTGGTGGCTAGATTGTTCCATGTTGTGATGGAACCTGCTAGTAGTAAATGTAGCCAAGCTTTAGCTCTGTCATTCAAGGAGTATGGGAAAACACGCAATCTCATAGCTTCTTCAGCTTCTCGGTTGTAATTGAAAGTGCCGCAAACTTCCAGGAAGTTGCTGATGTGGGTATTAGGATCTTCAGTTGCATTCCCCCCAAACTGAACTGACTGTTGTATCATCCGAATGTAAGTTTTGATGTCACCAGCATTGGCTTGTAAGGGAGGAAGTACAATACATGAAATGAGTCTGTCAACCACCTGAATAGTTCTGTCTCGAATAGGAATTGGGTGCAACCTCTAAAGGTTCAGGTTCCATGTTAACAATTGCTTCTTGGCCTTCTCGCCTTTCCCTTCTCAACTGTCTGATGGTTCTTTCAATCTCTGGGTCAAGCGGTCGGAGTTCAAAGCTTCTGGTTCGTCTCATGAAGGATCTGAGAACCTAAAACACAAGAAAACAAAAATAATAAGTAAAAAGAAATTAGATACTTGTAAAGGTATCTAACCTCAAAACTAATAATAAAAGATAAATAAGTCCTCGGTAACGACGCCAAAAACTTGATCGGTGCTTACACACGCATATAACGCAAGCGCACGTATCGTTCAAGTAGTATAAAAAGTATCGATCCCACGAGAACTTAATACCTATTTATTAATTTAACTGAGGCTAAATGATTACTGTATCTAACAGATTGTTTGATTGATTTGAAATGGCGATGATTCTAAATTTAAAAATAAGTAAATAAATTGCGCAAAAAAATACTGAAGAAAAATTCAAATTTATAAAACTATAGGGTTGTGGTTATTCCAATATTATTTAAAAGATGAAGTGATTATCTTATAGTTGGGTAATATATTGATTTATTAACCTGGAACACTAAATTATGTAAAAGCCTCTTCCAATGGTCAATTACAAATACATAGTATAATCCAATTGAACCATATGTCTATGTCAACCAAATTACCTAGATTCATTAAGATTAAGTTCCAATTATGGCTACCCCCGCCCGACATGTATATTCCTATCCTGTAAGGAAATCTATTAAAAGGTTATCTATCCTCAAGGAAGATCGTGGGCTATTGAGTCTAAGGTCTTAACACAAAATCCTTTTTCCAAGTTCATTTTAAGTTTCCCTAATCAATTTTATTAATGGCCAGTTAATTAAAAAGCATTAAAATTAAGACTCAATAAATAAATCTTTATATTACCCAAACTATAATTAACCCCTTATAAATCGGTAATAGTGGATTTCATCACAACCCCAGATATCTAACTTAGTTACGACACATAAATAGGGCTAATGAAATAAAAGACATAAAATTAAAATGCTGAAAAGTAATTGCGGTAAAGTAAAAGCTGAAAAGTAAATTACAATAAATTAAATGCTAAGGTAAAAGGAATTAACTTGTACTATTTACTATTTAGATATCTCCCATAATATAACATATAACTTGTGATAATTTACCAACCAGCCATATAGGCAGTAACCTGATTAAGTCAAATTAAGTCCACCGCCATTAAGGCGGTAACAATAATTGTCCATAATCCATCCATATAGGCGGAACCAAAATAAACCTGCCATATAGACGGTAAGAAACTTTAATTACCAACCGAACAATCTGGCGATATCTTTATTTAGTCAGGTTTAACAAGATTAAAATGAATTACCAACCGGCCAATATAGCGGTATTCTTGTTAAGTCAAATTTTAAATAGTGAATATATTATAATTATGGGAGATTAATCTAAATAGCAATAATAAAAGCTTTACCTTTCACCCCAGCAAAGGAGAATTACCTCCTCATTGCTTGAAAAATAAAAACTGCAAAAGTAAAGAAAGGAAAGGATTGTGCGTAAAAGTAAATTGCGGAAAGTAAAAACTAAAAAGTAAAGAAAAGAAAGTGTGAAAACATAAATTAATTACTGAAAGATGTAAATAAATAGACAAGATACAATCTTTTATTTATTCCTTAGGAAATTTCAAAGAAGAAAGTATGAATTTTATAAATGAAATGGCTTGGTATTTATCGGCAAAACTTTGCCTCCATCAAATCATCCACCAAATCCATAATTAATTGCTCCACTAATTGCTTCACTAATTGCTCCACCAAATCCATTATTAATTACTCCACTAATTACTTATCATGTTTGGTGGTGATTTGATAATTTTTATTATTATTATTTTTTTTTTTTTGCTTTGAAAAATGATTGAAAATGACTTTAATAATTACACACAACACACTTCTGGATAGTTCATCATTTCGGTCATGAAATGTTCCGAATTCGAAAATTTTTTGTCTTTCAACATTGTAGATCTTTGAGTCTTCTTTAATCTGAAACTTTAATCAGCTCAATCCGATATCGGAGTAAACAGTTATGCCTAAAATATGACAGATGCGCAAAACTGGAATTTCCAAAACTGCACTTCGTTAAAAACGCCCTTTCAAGTTTCCAATCTCCAAAATTAATATATCAAGTCCAATAATTGCCCTTATTTGACCCAAATTTCATCCTAAATGATTTCATTATGTCCCAATCTTATTTTATCTGCAAAATAAACTAAAACACATCAAAACGTTCATCAAACCCGAGAAACTAAATAAAATATTAAGTTAAAGGGGCGATAAATATTGATATATTTTCCGCTCATCAAGATGCGTGCAGGCTGTGAGTGGACGTGTTAAGTTTGTGCGCAAGTATATGTGATTAGCGTGAGAATGGGCAGTCAACGTGGAGTGTGAAGCTTGTTGGGGCGTGAATAAGTGAGGGCTGACGAAGGCAGGTGTTGGCGTGATGAGGGCTCTGTAAGGGGCAAACGGTAATGTGTTCGGTGATGGGAGCGGGTCTGCTTGCAAGGCTGTTGAAGTAGGTAGGGTGAGAGGCGAGATGAGGGCTTGTGGATTTAAGGTGGCGTATACATGAATGGCTGTGTGTGTGAAGGGTTCGGTCAAGGCATGAGTCTTTATTTTTTGTTGTTTTGTTTGTGCCGTGTATCTCCTCCTCTCCTTAGGGTTGCAATTTGTTGTTTAGGGCTTTAAGGGTTTATTCACCTTGTTTGTCTATTAGCCGTGAGAGTGGAGAGCCTAAGAGAGAGAAACCAAGGGTTTTTTTTGTGTTCTTTATATAGTTGCATGTGTTAGGGTTTGGAAATGGGTTCTCAAAGGAAACAAATCATGCAAAATAAGGAGGTGATTAATTAATTTTAAAAGGGGAAAGAATATTTATAATTTAGGTGGGTGATATATTAAATTAGGTGATTGATTTAATTTAATTTGGGAATTGATTTATTTAATTTTGTAAGTTAGAATTTGTGATTTATCTAAATTACGCATAATTTTATTTTATATTTTATTTAATTTGGTAAATGAC
This sequence comes from Zanthoxylum bungeanum, assembly GCA_019454045.1. Taxonomy (NCBI): domain Eukaryota; kingdom Viridiplantae; phylum Streptophyta; class Magnoliopsida; order Sapindales; family Rutaceae; genus Zanthoxylum; species Zanthoxylum bungeanum. The sequence goes on along the minus strand of SKCR01011027.1, from coordinate 142,137 downwards.
TTAATTAATATTTTATTTAATTTTAATATTTTATTTAGTTTGGTATATCATTTAATTAAGATTTTATTGTATTTTGAGGGCCTTGGACGTGTGGGCTTAGGGTGGTGGGTTAGGTGGTGTGTTAGGTGGTGTGTGGGTTTGGGCCAAGGTTAAAAGTTTTGGGTTTTTGGGCTAAAGGTGCTTCAAAACAGAGGTTCAACGAGTGAGCCCGGAGCTAAACAAGCGAATAGGATCTAACAAAATACCGATTCCCTTCCAACGACCATTTCCCGCGGGTTCCGTGACTTAAAAGGTTGTGCCTCCAAATGAGACTAATCATCGGGTTTCACATGTAAAAAATGCAATGCCTACAAGTATCACTCTGATTTTCATCGAGTTCTACTTTCCTCCTACTTACCACTGCATTTAGGAAATCCTTCTCAAGGAAAACCACATGTATAGCAACAAATACTTTGTTTTCTTGTGGGTGATAGAAGTAATATCCTTTGGTTTCCCTAAGATATCCTACAAATAGGTATTTACCTGATTTGGGTTCAAGTTTGGTACTTTCCAAATGTTTGACGTATGCCCAGCAACCCCAAATCTTCAGGAATGAGAAACCTGGTTTCTTTCCTGTCCATATTTCATACGGAGTCTGTTGAACAGACTTTGACGGAATCTTATTCAAAATAAGTATTGCACTGTTCAATGCATATCCCCATAAAGAAATAGGTAGCTCTGTGCGACTCATCATAGACCTTACCATGTCTAATAAAGTTCGGTTTCTCCAATCGGACACACCGTTTAATTGCAATATTCCGAGAGGAGTCTACTGTGAAAGAATACTATATTCTTTCAAGTAATCAAGAAACTCATTGCTTAAGTATTCGCCATCACGGTCTGACTGTAATGTCTTAATACTTTTACCGGTCTATTTTTTTTCTTCGTGTCGAAACTCTTTGAATTTCTCAAAGGTTTCCGACTTGTGTCTCATAAGATACAAATAACCATAACACGATGCATCATCCGTAAAGGTTACGAAGTATTCATATCCACCTCTAGCCTGGCTAGATATGGGCCCGCAAATGTCACTATGAACAAGGCTAACAGCTCGGTGGCACGTACACCCTTTCCGCTAAAAGGTGTTTAGGCATTTTGCCTAAAAAATAAGATTCGTAAACGTCATATGAATTTGGATCAAATCCGTCCAAGTACCCACTCTTCGAAAGTGTGGATATACGTGTCTTGTTTATGTGTCCCAAACGACAGTGCCACATGTAAGTTTCATCTTTGTTACTTACTTTAAGTCTTTTGTTTGTTACATTATATGTTTGATATTGATTCATATTTAAATATAAATACCATTATTTACATTAGCAGTTCAAATTTTCATATCATTTTTATACATAAAACACCCAGTGTTTCTAAATATAAAAGTATACCCACATTGGGTTAACATAGATACAGAAATAATATTCCTAGTCAAACTAGGTACAAAATAACAGTCTGTAAGTTCAAGTACATGCCCTGAGGGAAGTTCCAAAACAAAAGTGCCAACGGCCAAAACGACAACTCGTGTCCCATTTCCAACGCGGAAGTCAATCTCTCCTGAGGCCAGTCTCCTTCTAATCTGTATATCCTGCACAACAGTACATATATGAGTACCACAACCAAAATCAAAAATCTAATTTTTAAAACTAGTAGTAGACATGTTTATTTCTATAACAAATATACCTGAAGCCAGTGGCTTGCCCGCTTTGATTTCCTTCATGTGTGCCTTGTACTCACGGTAGTCACGCTTCCAGTGACCCCACTTCCCGCACTGCAGACATATATCTCGGGATTTATCCTTAGGCTTCCCATAACCCTTTGACGATTTGGCCTTGTCCTTCTTTTTATGCTTCTTCTTCTTTACACCTCTAGTCGCCTTGGGCCAAGCCCTCGGAGTCTGAGATGTTGAAGCGAAGTGCGCCTCGTGCTTCTTGCCCTTTAAAAGCTCCTTTTCAGCTTATTTCAGTATGGACATTAACTCTCCAAGAGTATCATCTTGGTTCATCATATTGTAGTTCATGATAAACCCACTCCAAGTGTCGGGGAGAGACTGTAAGATCAAATCTATCGAAGTCTCAGTCTCAAAGAAAATGCCCATATGTGCCAACTGATCGATGTCAGCAATCATATGTGATACATGGTGCTCAACAGACGTACCCTCTGATATTCAAGCACGAAAGAGCTTCTTCTGTAAGTCATATCTTTACGATCTAAGATTAGATCGATGAATATCATGAAACTTCGCCAACATGTTATAGGGATCCAATCCCTTGTTCAGTCGACGGAATTGTTGAGTCATAGCAGCAAGCATAATGGACTGAGCAGTGGAGTTGTCATCGCTATGAGTCTTCCAAAGCTCTAGCTCAAGCAACTGATCAGGTCCGGGCTTAAGCCCAAGAGGTCTATCTATAGTATAGAGCAACTTCTCGGATCCCAGGACAATCCTGAGATTCATTTCCCAGTCAGAAGAATTTGTGTCATTGAAGACATTCTCGCCCATGATAATGTCTGTGACACTGTTCTTTCCCGTCATTTTAACTGCGATAGTCAAACTATCCAATTAACAATGTATGGATACAGTCTAACTGTTACAAGAAAAATAATATAATATTAGTCTAACTAATAAGTATAATTGACGAAATAATTTGAAAGCGTGTAAAGCTAAGTATTTGAACGAAATTGCAAATTCAATACTAGCCTCCCACTATTTTTCGGCGAGCCTCTAACCCTCTTTTAAGTACTCGGGAAACCCAGTTTCCTAGTGGGCTAGGATCCCCTTAAATAACACACAACCTTGACTTTGGCCAACAAGCTGTATGATATTTAAGTAGGTAAATCTCTAAGATCAATTGGATCTCATCCAATTCCTAGATCCGGTAGGTGGACCTCCAAGTCCGAAATATATATAAAATATATATGCCAATATATCCAATATATTTTCCTAACCTTTTTCCTCTAAATCAACTAAGCATTGGCTTTGGCACAACAAGCTTAATGATTCCAGTTAAGCGGGACCCATTGACTTTGGAAAGCTTCGTAATCGATGTCGATGGACAAACTCTTAATATTTGTTGAGGGTTTTCACGTAAATTGGCAACCAATTTATTATCTTTGTTAGGTCTCATCATACACCCTTAAGCATGCATTCTAAAATCATAATAAGGCGCGGAAAATAAATTAATAATGATATGCGGATGGATGTCTCACAAATTATTCCTAGAATAAATCACTCACTTTCCTCTCCCCGGCTAGCACTATTCTAACTTCTACCCAATTACATAATACAATGAAAGAAACCTCATTAACATTGAGGGATATTAGGTGAGAAGAGAATTACAAAGAATCGGGAGATAAGGCTAGACACGCAGGCCCAATTTAATAAATTCTAAATTTACAATAATTTCCAAAATTGCCCTTTCCCTTCTAATATTCATCTAATATACATTATTCATTCAACAAATCCATGTATTCACACAAAGCATGTTATTCAATCAATCTAATCCAATTAATTAATTTTTGAATTAAGTGATCATCCAATGTTCAAACAACGATTTGATTTACGCGAGTACAACTCATTTAAGAATAACTACTCAAAGTACGAATTCTTGAATTATATCGAACTATAATTTAAATCTAATTTAATTCGTATTCAATACTAATTCTATATTTAATTCCAAATTAAATAACTACATTTTTAATGCGTCTTTATGACTTATATTCCAAATCTAATCTAAATGGATCTCAAAGCCCAATTAACATCCAATGTCGTTTAATTAAAGTCCAATGGGCTTTCAATTATATTCTTAAGGCATGGAGTTTGGTCAATATGGGTCAAACCCAAATACCAAAGCCTAATTAAGGAATCACCATATTTGCCAATAAACCAATTTAGGCCCATTAGGCCCAAATAAACATTAAAAGGCCCATTAGACATATTTGGACTTAATGGAATGGTTTAGGCCCAATTTGGATCCAATCCAATTATCCTAAACCAACTTGACCCAACCAAGTCCATTAGGCCCAAATACAATATTTTAAGCCTAATTCTAAATTAAGCCCAATTAATCAAATTCTAAAATTCCAAATTTCATATTTTAATTAATTAAAGTGTATTACATTAATTAATTATCTAAATTAACATTTCCAAAATATCAATTTAATCAATTAATCATGCTTATTCATCATCAATACATGTCCAACATTATTAAAACAAAAATCATCTCATTTACATGCTTTGAAGCTCACGACATTTCTATGGATTTTATATCTGATTCCGTTTTCAATCCGATTGATTCTCAAATCAATATATTCATGTCTTTCAACTCATCCAATGATCAAAAAATAAAAAAACAAAAAATAAAAAAAATAAAAAATAAAAAAAAAACATGACTTTAGGGCTATATTGCATTCGGCCATGCTACCCAAATTGGGGAAAAATAATCTAATTATTTTGTCATCAATTTGATCATATATAACTCCAAGTTATTCATATACAAGCATACTCAAACAAACAATTTGGTTAAATCATGCTCAAATTAAATTTACCCAAATTTTAGTATATAAACCCTAGTCAAATTTCATGCTCAAATAGGCTCTGATACCATTGTTGGGTTTCTAAGGTTTCCCAAGATCATTCAAGCAATTAAATCATGTGAATACAAGAAGAATTATGGCGCAAACATACTTACGAAGATCTGATTTTGGAGGTGTTGATCACAAAACTTTTGCCTTTGAGAATTCTCCAAGCTTCATCTTTGAATTTGAAATCCAAGCTCCAAGCTTTGTGTATTGAGATTCCAAGATCAATGATAGGTTTTCCTATCACCTTGAATGATCCTTTGGTGTGCTAGCACCTTTCAAATTTGCAACAAATCTTCAATTCCTTCCTTGAAGCTCTTGGCCAAGAAGAAAATTGGGAGAGAAATGTTTTTCTCAAAAAGGACGTGAATGAGAGAGAGTGGGGATGAAGTAATGTTGACTTATTTTTTATTTCAAAAATCAAAATGATGATATACTAAAGTTTTGGTAATAAGTCAATCATCACTCACCAACTTGGAGTGTAAATCAAGTTTCCATCATTTCCTTCACTAATTTCCATCACCATAAACGTGAATGAATGACTAGTGATGTGACTTGATGTGACTTATGGACCCCACTGGAATTCAAAATCTGAGTGGGCCCGCAAACACTCTCGGGCTCGGGTTCGTTAATTCTGAATTAACGAATTTTTCGTTGCGACGTAATTAAATCAAATTTAATTAAATAATTGTGCCTAGCAAAATTACTATTCACATCGCTCGTGAATTAATTCTAAATTAATTCGTTTGCCCGAATTAAAATCCAATTTTAATTCCACGTCGAAATCTAATTTCATTTAATATATCAAATATATTATTTTATTGATTAATTCCAAATTAATCGTTCTCTCTCTTCAAATAGTATTTTATCCTAGATAAAATCTCTCCGTAATTAATCCTATATTAATTATGTTCAAATCATACGTCATCGGTGAATCTTCGGAAGTGACCCATGAGATCCCTGGATATGTTGCCAGTAAATCCGATTGTCGGACTATCCGAACACGTACGTACCTCGTACTATATTTTTATCGATTTACGAGACATGGTTGGCTTCTAGCAAAGCACCGTGCCTTCCCAATTCTCCAGAAATATTCTTAAAGTAATATATAATCTTTATTAGGTGTAGTATATGTAGTATTATATATTACAATCTAGTATCTGATGTCACGTGCAAGGCCTGGGACTAGAATAGTGTCTGCCCCGTACGAAGCATATATCAGATCAAAAGCAACTAGTCTCTTTAATCGGGTAATCATGACCTTGTCATATTATCTCGATGGTTGTAACACATTAGAGCAACAGTTTTGTATCCTTGTGTGATCATCATCTTCATATGACTTAAGTGATACTTTCGTCGTTACATCACATCCAATACACTACGATTCTCAATAAACCTAGAAGAGGCATACACAGAACCTGTTAAAGTCACAGACGACCAAAACCAATGCGTATTGATTGTCGCAAGTACTAGCGATGTAAGTCTTAGGTTGAGACCAAATACACCTACCCTTATTCGAATTCCCATAGACACATAGTCATACTATCAATGGGATTCCGAAGGGTCTATCCAGAGCGAAGCTGTTTCCGTACCATCGGTAAACAAAACCTCATATCACACTTGCATAAGTATCCAATACTTAAATATATGAGAACTATGTCGTTACGCTTCCATAACACGCACAAGTGCAATACTAGTCTATTTCGCATTATCGATGTTTAGTCTCGATAATACTACGACTAAGAATATTTAATGATTAAACCATTATGGATTGATACTGTCTCATATCTTGTAATCCGAAACTAATCATAAGGACTTTTACCATTTATATATTAAAGTAATCAAATTACAAAATGATAAATACAAATTCCATTGTCACATAGTTAATTTGTACAAAAACCACAATGTCTTTTACAAATAGTGACGCTATGGGTCATAGTTGCCAAACAGTTTAGCATATCGGGAATGGCACTCCGGGAATGAAGCATGGTTCGAAATGGGACCACAACTTATCAGCTCAGTTCGTTAGTGATTCCTAGAGATCGCAGCATCTTGTAGTGATGAACCTTGGGGTCAAAGTACCTCACTACCAGATCAACTCAATTCGAAGCAACAGGAAAGTCAGGCATCATGTGGCGAGCCAGGTAAGTAAAAATGTATTGCATAACTTTGATAGGATTGTCACTGTCACACACTGCACAAGTCTCATCAAAGTAGGGGTGACTGTAGGCACTGTATTTTTACATATAAGTCCCGATGATGAGTCTCATGTGCAGGCACTACCCGATAAGTTACGGAAGTCATGGGAAACGGACGACGGAAGGAAAAATTCAAAAAAAAATACCTTGTTGGATTTAATTCGTTTGCTTAGCCTCGGGTTCACTCGTTGCACCTCTGTTTTAAAATTTATCCTCGGCCAAAAACCCCGCAACCCATACCAAGCCACACATCCAAGTCCACACGCCCAAGCCCACCAAAGAACCAAGCTCTCACACACCCACAAGCCCAAAACCCAACCAAAAATATCCAAATAAATTAAACACATGTTAAAATCTAAATAAATCACCTTCCAATTTAAATAAATCAAATCAAATCACATGCCTAAATTTAATAAATCAAATCAAATCCCATAAATCCCTCTCCTAAACTAAAATAAATCACCTTCCTAATTCAATGGCTCTTTTTCTTGTAGCACACTAATTAAAAGATATCCCCCATAATTGCATGATTTCTTTCGTTCCCGTACAAGGAAAACCCTAACCATTTCTTATAAAAAGGAGCACAAACCAAACCCAAGACCCCTAGACACTTACGCCCATGACAAGAGAAGAGCCTCCATTACTGTGAAACACACCCCTAATTAGCCCTCCATTGTCATAAAAACAGCAACCAAATACACCTCAAAATAGCCCCTCTAATTCACGCAAAACAGCAACCCAAAATAGCCCTCACATTCACCCCAAATCAGCCCCTAAACCACCGTAAAATAGTCCCCAAATAAGCCCCAAAACCTCGCCAAATACAGCCCCAAATAGCCCCGCATTCATGAAAAAAACTGCACAAACAGCCGCCCAAAAATTGCACAAACAGTCGCCCAAAAACTGCACGAAACAACCCCAAAAAATTGCACAAACAGCCCCCAAAAACTGCATAAAACATCCCTCCAAAAACCCCCCCTAAAATACCAAAAACTACACCCTAAATAACCCTCAAATCACTAAGAAAAAACTGCACCCTAAAACAACAAAAATAACAAAAACAACAGCAAAAACAGTAATAAAAATAGCAAAATAGCAGCCTAAAACAGCGAAGCAACGAAGGAAAACATTGAATCGGAAAAGTTACGGAGCATTAACCCTTCCAACAGTCGCGTAACGCACTTTCAAGAGAAACGCACATATTTCGTTTCATCTAATCTTGTGTTTATCCATTGTTTATTAGAAATAGCACGTTATTTTCATGCGTGATTTAGCTATCTCTTTCGCACTAGGCACTTAATGATATATCTCTAATGTTCATGGTTAGACAATTATTTACTTATATTCTCGCGTTTATCAATTTAACGTGTTTATGAGATTGTGTGCTTACCGTTATTCCGATTTACTTTTATGCATGCAAACTTAGATATAGGTTGTATGCGAACTTAGATATAGGTTGTATGCAAACTTAGATGTAGGTTATTCTTGTGTATGTATGTTGCGTAGATTTTTTTATATTATCGCATAAATCCGTTCATTACAAGTGGCATAAGTAATGGACCATTCAGAACCCAACGGTTTGAGGTCTTCCCTTGCGAGGGGTGAGTACTGCCTTAAATCATTTCCCAGTTCACACTGGGTGGCGACTCCTTTATTCTCCAGTTTAGTCCCCCGCAGGCTACTCCGTACTTCCGACCGGGCCGCGAGCCTGGGATAGCGTCGTCGATTTCTGTATACTACAATGGGCTTACTTGTTGTTGCCTACCTATTGAGTGCTAGGTCAGCTCGTGAGGACCATGCATATGTAATACATATTTAGATGTGTATATGATACTGTGGATTGACACTAGAGCAAGTGGGAGAAATTATTAGGGTTGGTGCTCGAAGTGCCAATCCAGATCGTATTTATGTCCGATTAATGAATACGAACAATTTATTTTTCCATAATATTACTTATTTATGGTAGTACTTCTTGCTTTTATATACATATTCGATATAATTACGATTAGATTCAAACTAAATATGATTTAGTGATGTATATATTAGTCAAAGACTCGATAATATATTTTGTAGTGCGCAGTTACAAATTAGTTTGTAATTGACATTTGGAAGTGTCACTACTAGAAGTATATTATCAAATAAAGTTTCTGTTTAAGATTTACTAACACGGGTTGGTTAGAAAATCCGCTGAGACAAGTACTAGACTTGGCCAAGGTTCCAGTTCCGGAACTTGACCGGTTCGGTTAGGGTTCTTACTCTAACCGAACCGGAATCGTACGGTTCCTAGTGGAATCAGTTGGAACCTTAGGGTTTCAACCGTTGGAACCCTATGGTTCTAACTTCCCCCAACGACTAGACACCTCTAGCCCTACGGCTAGTAGCCGTTGGGCTAAGCCTACCCCGAAGTCCAAAAAAAAAATTTCTTAAATTACCCCTAATAATGGTAATAAAACGGTCAATTTTAAAGGCAGTTTAGGTATCACAAAAATATTCTTAAAATGTATAAATATGGGTGATTTTTCATTATTTCACCACACTAATTTCTTAATTCTCTCAATTCTTACAATTCTCTTATTCTCGATTCTCTCATTTACAAATTACAAATTACAAATTACAATTTATCATTCTCAATTCTCTAATGGCAAGCTCATCTAAGAACACAACGTCAAATGTGCCAACCCAAGAGAGTGGCCCTAGTATCGGTTCACGTAGAAGAGAAGTTAAGTCTCATTCCTTGGATATTTTCAAAATTCATTTTCATTTATACGTTGCTTATAAAGGTTCAAGAGCAGTATGTAACCATTATGGGGTTTCTTATAAATTTTTTGGTGGATACGACAATATGATCAAGCACCTGGAAAGAAATCATCCGATTTAACTTGGACTTGATTCGATGCAAACTCAAATGGTCAGGTACGTATCATCTAGTAGAGGTACGAGTGTGACTTGTTATTGGATTGATGCATTATGGAACATGCAAGCATTTAGGGTTTTTGATAAACAACATACTTCATAAAATATTTATAAAATAATTAAAGTAATTTTTGATTAATATGGTTTATTAGGTAAAATTTTAACAGTTGGATTTGATAATGCATCTGCAAATACTGTATCAATCAATGATTTAATACAAATATGAGAACCAAATTTAATTTCAAGCTATTTAATTTAATTTTTTTTTTTTTTAGATAAGAATTTTATTTGTAATTTAATGTAATTATGTAATGTAAGTTTATTATATAAATTCAAATTCATAATTTTAAATTATATTATTTTATTAATCTCAATTTTTTCTTTTGAAAAAAAACCATCGGACCAAGTCTTGACATATACTGGTTAGAATGGAACCGAAACTGTTCCACTCTAATATAATATGACATGTACTGGTTATATAATTCGATATTTAGTGTGGAACTAGAACCGTTCCATAAAATGGAACCGGAACCATCTGTTCGGTTCCGGTTCAGAACCGAACCGAACCGAACCGTCGGCCACCTCTAACCAGTACATGTTGTATATCAAGACTTGGTCCGATGGTTTATCTCAATGAACCATGAGTCCTGGGAGACTCGTATAGACATGTAGGTATTTATTTGATAAACACTGAACGACTCACCGAAGATTTCCTAATAGATGGTACACCAACGTCAATAGGAATCTTCTCGAGTTGAGTAACATAGTGGTCCTTCGACTTGGGATACCACTGTGGATATATGAGATATCCTCCACACTTTGATGGTAGTCACGTCATCGATCTATTTAGATCTTTCCTCCGTCTGTTCCTTATGTGTGGACTGATGCTCATGATATCATGTGAGTATCAGATAGAATCTGTCACTCCTGTGTACAGGGCATAGGTATCATGTACGTAATTGCGATCTAGTAAATTCACGGTCGTGGTATACTTCGGAAGTGAGTTCCGAGTGTTATTTAGAGATCGTAAGTTTAAAAGTCGACTATATTATACCTTACGGATTTGATGTTCTTATCAATATCTCCGGTATAATATTCATAGCCTATGACGGAGGGATTATACGTATGCAATGACCTCGGCTTGCATAGTTTAGCGAGATTAAATAGAAAAATTATTACGATAGTCACTTTCGAATTAATCCTAAATTAATTTGTTTGCCCGAATTAAAATTCAATTTTAATTTCGTATTGAAATCCGATTTCAATTAATATATCAGATATATTATTGTAGCCACAAATAAATAAATTAATTAGAAAATTCTAATTTAACTATTAAATTTATTTTATCGATTGATTGTAAATCAATCGCGTTCTCTCTTCTATACGAATTTAATCCCAGGTTAATTCTTGCTGCAATTAATCTTAGATTAATTTTCTCTCTCATAATTTATCCCAGATTAATTCTATCTAAGTCAATTTTCAATAGTGAATCTTTGGGAAGCGACCCAAGAGATTCCTGGATATGTTGGCAGTAAATACGGTTATTGGACTATCCAAACACATACGTACCCCGTACCATGTTCATACTACCAATTGGATTCTGAGTGGGTCTATCCAGAGTGAACTATTCTCGGTCCAACGGCTAAATGAACCTCTTATTACACTTGCATAAGTATTTTATACCTACATATATGAGAACTATGTCGTTAAGCTTCCATAACGCGCACAAGTGTAATACTAGTCTATTCCATATTATCAATGTCCAGTCTCGATAATACTTCGACTAGGGATATTTAATGATTAAACCATTCATGGATTAATATTGTCTCATATCTTATTAATCTGATTTAATCATATGGACTTTTATCATTAATATATATATATCCAAGTAATCCAATTACAATAATGATAAAATAGTAATTTCCTTTTGTCTTATAGTTAATTTGTACAAAAACACAGGTTCTTTACAAATAGTGATGATATGGGTCATAATTATCCAACAGTTGGTTGGTAGGTTCGGAAAAAAATGTGTCTTATGTCATTTTACGGAAAAATATTTTCGTAAAAGTTTCGTAGTGTTTCTAACATATTTATGTCGTTATTTGATATCGAATATATATGTTTAGGTGAAATATGAATGGATTATTCATATTGGCTATTCAATAATTTATTTGGTAACTTTAAAAGTTTTAAAGTTATGATTTCACCCGAACTGCGAGCTTCTGCTGCGCTCGCCTTAAACCCCTACACATAAGAATGAAGTTACCCTCGCTTTTTACTCTATGTCTTAAGGTATTGCATAATCTACATTCTTATAACTTTAATGATTTTATTTTGGCGCACCCTCGCCGTGGTTCTTAAAATGCCTTCTCCAACAATTTGTATTCCTAGTGTACTGATAGCACATCATCTCCAAATGTTTTCAGGGAACACCCTCGAGAAGTCTGATGAGTTTCTCCATAAATCTTTTGATATCCTTCAAAAGATATTTCTCACTTTTATAGTTAATATAGGCGTATGCACTAACTTTATTCGTCTAGATGGATCCTACTCGGGTCAGGCTTTTCGATATGTAAATCCTTTGGTCTAACTTCAATTTATACTTAGTTATCTCTTACTTCATTTTAGGAGAGACAATCTTACTACGATTTGCTTTTCTGTTTTCCATAATCGGACTATCTCCTCAACCTAATTGTTCTAAACTGAGTAAGGTCTTTATTAATATATTATATCTAAAATCCTTTACATCTTTGCAAACACCTTTCATACTGATAGGAACCTGGTGCTGAGCTCTAGAGGTGACTAAAAGTCGGGATGGTTTCAAAAATCAAATCTTTAGATGGCATGGATGTAGTGGCATTCAAATGAAGATATTAACTTATGACTGGGATTTGTTTGGCTTCTTTACAAAGATGATTCAAATGAGAAAGAGTAAAGTTACAAATTTGTTATGAAGCAACTCATTGGTTTCTATCATGCTTATCAATCTCAATGCAAGAGAGTTATGTTTTAAGGGTAACTAGCTTACATCCTCGATACACTAACAATGTGCCCCATGATTTCTTCTATTAGATAGCTTTACTGCTTCTAAGAGAGTCATGACGTGGGGGTATACTCATTTGTTCGGGATATAGAGGCTATCATTAAAAGAATATATGTATTGTCTAGTGAGCCAGAAAAGAATACTACTAGAAAGATGATAGCACTACATGTGTGTTGAACACAGAAATCAGCGACGCTGTTCCAGGCTCGCGGCCTGGTCGGCAGTACGGAGTAGCCCGCGGGGGACTAAATCGGAGAATAAAGGAGGCAAATTATCAGAGGACACGAACTCGTCCCAATTTAAATAACCCAACAAGTTCATATCTTCTGACAAGAAGTCCAACTGAATTCAAATGATGATGGTCCCAAATACAAGCATAAAGGGATGTTTTCTATTTGTCATACAACTACTGTTCACATGCGGGGTTATAGGGGTATAGATAAAGGCTCCCGCTGATTAAGGATTGCCCATAACTAGGACTCCCTACTCAAGGGTTCGAGTGACCAAGTGAGCGTACCTTTTTTATACCTTAAGGTACGTGCCAACGAGTTATAGTGCATGAATGACTGTCAAATGGATTTCCTATTATAGATTCCCCAAATGGAGGAAGGAGCGAACTCTCTTAAATACCCAAGCCTCTTAGGCTCTTATCGCCTTGGTGACAGGAATAAATAGTAGGTCCTCCAAATTAGTCCATCATAGCAAGCTTTAGGTAAATGATTATCTAGGTGCCTTCACAGCTTTTCCTTTTAGCTATAGAATGGTAGTGAATGAAGGAAGACACCAAACCATTACCTAGCTCTAATAATGCCTTTGATTAAACCCCTTCAATCCACTGTAGACACGGTCAACTAAAGCACAAATCACAAACATTACAAGACATTATTTCAGGGCCGATTCTCTATCCCCAGTGGAGTCGCCAGATTGTAGAACACAGAAATCGGCGATGCTGTTCCAGGCTCGCGGCCTGATCGGGAGTACGGAGTAGCCCACGGGGGACTAAATCGAAGAATAAAGGAGTCGCTACCCAGCGTGAACTGGGAAATGATTTAAGCCCGCACTCACCCCTCGCAAGTGAAGACCTCAAACTGTTGGGTTCGGAATGGTCCCTTACTTATGTCATTTGTAATGAACAGATTTATGCGATAATGTAACCACGTCTACACAACGTACATACACAAGAATAGCCTACATCTAAGTTTGCATACAACCTATATCTAAGTTTGCATGCATAAAAGTAAGTCGACATAACGGCAAGCACATAATCTCATGAGCATATTAAATTGATAAATATGGAAACATAAATAAATAATAATCATCTAAACATAAATATTGAAGAGATATAATAAAGCTCCTAATGCGAAAGAAATAACTAAATCATGCATGGAAATAGCGAGATATTTCTAATAAATAATAGATAAACACAAGATTAGATGAAACGAAATATGTGCGTTTCTCAAGTAGTATGTGGAATTGTATCCCAAGTTCAGACCGTACTACCGTCCATTCGAATTCGGCTACAGAATTTACGTCTAGGTTTCCATCAGATATACCGCAAGGGATAACACAAAATCATTTATCCAATGGCCATAACATACATGAATCAACAATACGAATGCGAAGAAATGCTAGTAAATAATAAAAAGAATGAATGGGAATAAATAAAAGGGTGCCCTCAGGTCTTACCTTTTAGGTCGCCTCTTGGAAGTGCGTTATGCGGTCATCGGAAGGGTTAATGCTCTGCAACTCCTCTGGTTCACTGGTTCAAAATTTTCCTCCGTCGCCTCGCTGTTTGGCTACTATTTTCTCAATTTTTACTGTTGTTTTCTGATCGTTGTTTTTGGTTACTGTTCGCGGTATTTGGGCAGTTTCAGGTGACTATTTTATGCGGTTTTGGGGTGCAGTTTTGGTGGACTATTTGTGGCAGTTTTGGGGCTCTTTTTGGTTGTATCTTCGATAATTTGGGTGTATTTGGGGCTTTATTGTCTCTCGGTAGTTTGTGAATGGGCTAGTGTGTTTGTTTGGTTGATTTTTTTTACTTGGTGAGGGGCCGTTTAGTTGTTGCTGTTTGGGGACTGGTTTTATTGTTTAATGTTTTTCTTTGTGTCGGTTTTTGTGGCTGCTTCACGTCTAGGTGGCTTCATGCCTCACGTCCAGGGTTGTTTGTGTTTGTTATCGGTTAAAGGCTACTTTGTGGCTTCTCGTGTCCACGTTGCTCACTGGTCATATCCGTCCAAGACAGCTCATTGCTGGCTTTGTCCACGTTCATCACTAGTTCCACTCGTCATTTGTTGCTGGATTTTTATTTTGGTCGGTCAATAGGGCAGTTTTTTATTTATGTGATCTGGTTTTGGCTGGTTGTGATGATCTTGCATGCATTTCTGGCTTGCTTCCACGTCAAGGTTGCATGCGTTGAAGGGTTTGTTTTATGGCTTTTTTGTGGCTTTTGTTGAATCGGTGGAGTGCTATTATTTGTCATTTGGATTTTGTGGCTTCTTGTCTTTGCTGGCTTGTTCACGGTCAGTGTGAATGAGGGAGAGAGATAAGACCTGAGTGTTGCTAGGGTTTGTGTCTTGTGGTGTGTGTGTCGGTGTCACCGTGAAGAGTCATTAGGGTTTCAGACTGCAGTTTTTGAGAGAAAGCGAGAGGGAAGAGGCTAGTTTTTAGGCTTAGTGAGCAGTATGAGAGCTTTTAGGGTTCTCTTTGGGAATTCTCAACTTTCGTGCATGTATGTGGGGAAGATCATGGAAGGAAGAGATATGAGTTTTGTTTGTGAGTGTCACTGCCGTTGTTTGGGTGTGTGCGTGAGTGGTTGGTTGAGGGTTTATTCTTTGAGTTGTGAGTCGGTTGGTGCTAGGTGCGTGAGGGGGTTTAGGGCTGTGTGATTAAGTGGCTGAGAGTGAGCTTCTTTGTTGATGTCGTGGCCCTATTTTGTTGATGGCCTGGGTTGATGAGTTGGTGGAAGGCCAGTGTCTTGTGTGTGATAAAGAGAGAGAAGGCCGAGGGTTTTAACGTGTAGCTATGTGTTGTGTTTTTTTTTTTTTTTGCCAAGGGCATATGGCTTTGTTTTTGTTAAAGTTGTTGAGAGGGGTGAGAGATGAGAGAAGATGAAAGAAGCTGTTTGAGTAGAGAGCTGGAGTTTTTAGGGTTTTATATATTGTGAGGTTGCCATGAATGAGCTCTTTTTTACCGAGAAGAGTGTTTTGAGAGAAGATAGAGATGAATGTTTTATTTTTGTTTTCTTTTCGTGAATGAGAGCCGAGAGTTGATGATGGAGACAGATGAGAGATGAGAGACTATTAGGGTTTATATTTTTTTGAAAGGTGTCGTGACTTGAGCTCTCCCCCGGGGTCTTGAGGCTTGGTTTGTATGTCTTTTTATAAGAGTGGGTTAGGGTTTTCCTTGTATGAGTAGGGAAAGAAGATTGTGCAATGATGGAGAATATTTAACTAGTTTGTTATAAGGAAATGATTTATTTAATTTAAGAAGATGATTTGATTCGATTTATTTAATTTAGGCATGTGATTTATTTAAATTAGGAATGTGATTTATTTGGATTTTAACATGTGTTTAATGTGTTGGATATTTTTGGATTGGATTTGGTGGGCTTCGGCGTGTGGATTAGTGTTATGTGGGGATTTTGGGCCGAGTCTAATAGATAACACAGAGACCAATCGAGTGAATCCTGAGGCTAAGCAAATGAATTAAATCTAGCAAGGTGTTTATTTTTTGAATTTCCCCTTCCGACGTCCGTTTCCCGCGACTTCCACAACTTAAAGGGTAGTGCCTCCATATGAGGCTCATCATCGAGACTTATGTAAAAAAACAGTGCCAACAATGTGCTTTTGATTCGTGGTGGATTTCAGTTCTTCTACTAGTGTGTCAGTATTTCTATGCTATGGCATCTGGTCGATATTAAGGCCATATTTATTGCTTGTTTATCTTAGGCAACTAATAAGCCTCTATGATTCTTCCCCTATTTCTTTCTTAAACAGTTTTAGCTTACTATTTCATCGCTCATCAATGGAAAGCTTAGTTAATTCTTAGCCTAATTCAGCACCATCTTGTGTACCTTCATATCTAGTCTTTTTCTCTTGGTGGCAAGTTAACTAGAACGATAAGGATGATGGATAGGGTAGCATTTTTCATAGAATTTCTAAGCTAGAGTAAGCTAAAACAAATTCGAGGATTGATGATATTAAAAAGTAGCCCCTTATATATAAGTACCCCAGGCATACCACATTTACAAGACACTAACAGTCTCGAACTGTAGTCAATAACTCCAAGACTATGTTCTGATACCATCTTTATAACATCGCCAGTATGAAGATATTACCGACAGGATGGATCTTCACCTCCACCATGATCTTCTGACTATGACTTTTCTCTATTATTCCTTTTACTATGTAACCATGATTGGCACATATTAAATATTTCATAATCTAATTCATGTTATAATAACATATTCATCATCATATTACTAATTTCAGAGGAATTTGAAGCCTCCACATTCAATCTCACCGAAACCAAGCTCTCTCATGCATTCTCAGAGCCTGGAGTTGCTCTTCTTATTTTAAGGAAAATATTGAATTCTATTGAATGTAAGTATTGAATTCATATATAATTCTATTGAATGTAGATATGCCTATTTATATCCCACTAACCTTAATTGAAGAATTTATTTATTTGTTCAGTTTTTTATATACTATACATGTTCAATTTTCTTATAAAATTATAACACCTAAATTAATCATGATGATCAAATGAAGGAGAGGCAACGTTGGCAACCGAAAGAACCTTCAATCTTGAATGCCTACGTGAAGCAATATGGAATCTCATCTCACAATGCATGGCCATGGGTACCAAAACCCTCAATCGTGACCCAAATCTTGCCTCGAGCGCTAGAAAAACTCAAGCCCAACATCAAAATGGGATCTTTAACCTCATATGAGTAATCTTTATAGCCATCTCTTCGCAGACAAAATACGACAACAAGTGGAAAAAAATATTACCACTCAAGTCTCTAAAAGAACGGTTAAGAGACTTGGCAAGTTACGAAGGATAGCCTTGGACTGTTATAATAATTAAAAAGGTTCTAAGTATTCCATCATATTAGGGATCCACAAGTTCTTCAATTTTTCCACTTCTGTTTTTTTTTTTTTTGGCAATTCTTAATCCATTTTTAAATTTATTTTCATTTTTCAAGATCTAGGATTGATATTGATGCTGATGATTACCACGGGTTAGCAAAAACTAAAACTTAAAATTCTCTTAATTTTTCTTTTTACTAATTATATTTTCTTTTTGATCATCAGTTCCATGCATGGAAGATTGTTTTATGATTTGATCAAACCAGATTCTCATAGGTTATAATCAAATGTAGTTGTGCTAACTGTTGAGATAATTTGTGATGTGAAACATGATGTTGTTCCTTGACTTGATGGAGATATGAAAGGTAGTTAAATTTATGCATTCTTAAAAAAATTAGTTTGAATTCAATTACTTTTTTAACAATAAAATAATTGATAAACTAAGTGATACTGATTCTTTGTGATTGTGTTAGCTTTATTATTATGGGATTTATGTGACTGATATTGACCTTAGCTTGCTGTCGTAGTCATGATGTAGACCATAACTCTGGAGTTTCTACTCATTTTTCTTGAATGTTTCTCTCCAGGTTGTAACCCTGACTTGCTGACGTAGTCTTGATGCAGACCTTGACTTTAGAGTTTCTACTCTATTCTTAAACATTTCTTTTTAAGTTCTGACCCTAACTTGCTGAAGTAGTCTTGGTGTAGACCCTGATTCTGATATTTTTGTCGCACTATTCTTGAGCTTTCTCTCCAGGCTCGGACCCTGACTTACTGACGTAGTCCTGATGCAAACCTTGAGGCTGGTAATTTTGACTCAGGATCCTTAAGCATTATCTCTCGGGTTCTGGCGCTGATTTGTTGACGTAGTTCTGGTGTAAACCCTAACTATATTATTTCTACTCAGTATTCTTGAGCGTTCCTCTCTAGGTTTTGACCCTGGCTTGTTGAAGTAGTCCTGATGTAGAGACTCTGAGGAGGTTGGGATCTTATTTACACATTTCTTGATGCAGACCCTGGCTATGGGTTTCTTTTGAGCATTCAACTCTGGTATTTTGACTCACTATTCTTGAGCTTTTCTTTCTGGGTTCTGACCCTGACTTATTGACGTAGTCATGATACAAACCATGAGGCTGATATTTTTGACTCAGTATCATTGAACGTTTCTCACCAGGTTCTGACCTTAACTTACTGACATAGTCCGGGTGCAGGCCTTGACTCTGGTTTTTCAACTCAGTATTTTTGAGCGTTCCTCTCTAGGTTCTGAACCTAACTTGCTAACATAGTCTTGATGCAAACATTGACTCTAAGGAGATTAGGGCTCATTCTTTACGCATTTCCTAAAATATATTCCGACTTTGGGGTTTCTCTTGAGCATTTTTTAAAGAATCAATTGTTTTGACTCAGTATTCTTGAGCATTTATCCTCAGGTTCTGACCCTGAATTGTTGATGTAGTCATGAGGCAGACCCTGACTCTGGAGTTTCTACTATATTTTTGATTGTTTCTTTTCAGGTTATGACACTTACATTCTGTCGTAGTCTTGATGCAGACCCTGACTCTGGAGCTCCTAATCAGTATGCTTGATCGTTTGTCTCTAGTTTTTGACCCTGTCTTCTGACATGGTACTGATATAAACCTTGACTCTAAGAAGGTTGGAGCACGCTTCTTTACACATTTCCTTATGCAGACCCTGACTTTGAGGTTTCTCTTGAGCATTTTGAAAGAGACCGGGTTTTTTTTACTTAGTATTCTTAGTATTTCGCTCTAGATTTTGACCCTAACTTGCTAACGTAGTCCTGATGTAGACCCTGAAGCTGGTATTTTTGACTCAATATCCTTGAGCGTTTCTCTCCAGGTTTTGACCCTGACTTGTTGACATAGTCTTGGTGTAGGCCCTAACTTTGGTTATTTTTTCTCAATATTCTTGAGTGTTCCGCCCTAAATTCTGACCCTAAGTGCTAACATAGTCTTGATATAGACCTTGACTCGAAGGTTAGGGGTCCTTCTCTACGTATTTCCTGATGCAGACCCGACTCTGGTATTTCTCTTGAACATTTTTTACTTTGGTATTTTTGACACACTATTCTTATGTTTTTCTCTCCGGGCTTTAACCCTGACTTGCTGACGTAGTCTGATGCAAACCATAAGGCTAGTATTTTTGACTTAGTATCTTTGAGTGTTTCTTTCCATGTTCTGACCCTGACTTGTTAATGTAATCTTGCTGCAGGCTCTGGCTCTGATATTTCTACTAAGGATTCTTGAGTGTTTCTCTTTAAGTTATAAACCTAACTTGCTGATGTGGTCCTTATGAAAATATTGACTCTAAGGAGGTTAGGACTCCTTCTTTATGAATTTCTTAATACAAACCCTGACTTTGCGGTTTCTTTTGAGCATTCATGAGAGAATCAATTTTTTTGACTATGTATTCTTGAGCGTTTCTCCTCACGTTATAACCCTAACTTGCTGAAGTAGTCCTGATGCAGACCCTGACTCTAGAGTTTCTACTTTATTCTTGAACATTTCTCTCCAGTTTCTGACCCCTTACTTGCAGCCGTAATTCAGATGCAAACCTTGACTCTGAAGTTTCTACTCAATATGCTTGAGCGTTTCTTACCAGGTTCTGACCTTGTCTTGCTGACACAATACTGATGCAAACCTTGACTCTAAAGAGGTTGGGGATCTTTATTTACGCATTTCCTTATACATACCTAACTCTGGCGTTTCTCTTGAGTATTCTTGATAGAGTCAATATTTTTTTGGTTGAGTATTCTTTGGCATTTATCCTCAGGTTCTAACCCTGACTTATTGACATAGTCCTGATGGAGACCTTAACTCTAGAATTTCTACTCTATTCCTGAGCATTTTTGTCCAGGTTCTGACTCTTACTTGATATCGTAGTCCCGATGCAGACCTTGAGTATGGAGTTCCTACTCAGTATGCTTAAGAGTTTCTCTCCAGGTTCTAACTCTGTCTTGTTGACGCAATACTGATCCAGACCTTAACTCTAAGGAGGTTGGAGCTTGCTTCTTTACGTATTTCCTGATATAGACCCTGACTATGGGGTTTCTCTTGAGCATTCTTAAGAGAGACTCAATTTTTTTGACTCAATATTCTTGAGTGTTTCTCTCCAGATTCCGATCCTGACTTACTGATGTAGTCCTGATGTAGACCTTGACTCTAGATTTTCTACTCATTATTTTTTACATTTCTCTCTAGGTTCTAATTTTACTTGCTAATATCGCCCAGACCCTGACTCTGGTATTTTTTTACTCAATATTTTTGAGCGTTTCTCTCCAAGCTCTAACCTAACTTGCTGACGTAGTCTTGATGCAGACCTTGAGGATCAAATTTTTATTCATCTATAATTGAGAATAATGATAAGAGATTACATAACACTCTTTACCTTGGGAGTTAATGGCATATACGATTTTGAAGAGAAGAAAGCCTATGAGGTATTTTTCAACTTCTCACTTGTGTGAGTTGTTTTCAGTTTGCAAATTTTTGGTTTTAGAAGTTACGGTTGTTAAGAAATTCACAAATCACCCACAGTCCAATCGCAATATATTATATGCCAAATAAAACTATATCATGAGTCATCAAGCAAAATAAATCTAAATGAACTTACGCATCACGTGGGCTCTAAGTTAATTTATATAAATCAATGCTCATCACTATATTTATAACCTTACACACATTTGGACCTAACTCATACCAACATATATGCATTCTATCTGAATGCGAATGAGAAACCTTACATGATGAACCCACACTCTAGTGACTGACGTGACAACTCATCTCCTCACCCCATGTCTCCGGATCAACTATTGCTTATAAGATAGTTACCTGTAAAATCTGTGCAGTAGGGGCGACTCTATGAAGACCCGGTGAGTAGATACTATGAAAAAAAAGTAAAATAATGAAAATCGAATAATTAACAAAGATCATAAAATCAAGTTAAAAACTTTTCATTTAAAACATCATATCAAAAATTATGCAAGCATCAATTTCCTAAGTAGTGCAAAGATCGGACAATGTATGAATCAGGACCATGACTATAAAGGGTAGCGGGTCAGCCATTTTCATATGGATAGGACCTTAACGAGTATCACAACGGTTTTAAAATCATAAAATATAAGCATCATACAAGCATTGTGGCCAAAACATATCATACAACATAAAATAGAAAATATTTCATATCACGTAAAACATATTTATCCAAAGTCATTCTTATCAAAGCACTTTATAGTAAAATAAAAATTTAAAGCAAAAGTATCTAAAAAAATATTAAAAAAAATTATCAACAAAAAATTAAAGTATCCACTCACAGTGTTAGGATGGACCGAATATGTTTCACTGAGTCGGTAAAAGTTGTAAATCTTGACGCCAAACTAAAGCCAATATAATTCGTTTGATTTAGTCATATGAAATACTATTCACAACAAAATAAAAGATGAGACACATGAACACTTAGGCTCGCTAAAAATTTGGGGTACCTAATTCCTTTATGAACTTTACGGGCCTCGATTTAGAATTATGCAAGTGAGAAACGATAATTCAAAGTCTGCCTAACATACCAATTTCACCACCATTACTCTTCATCATGATTTCAGGCATTTACTACATATCTAAAACAGCCCCCAACACCCCCCTCCCCCCCAACTGCCGAATTTCAAGCAACACAAAGGCATATAATTTTTCACAATTCAATGAACCAAATACAAATACACATCGTTAATCGACAATTCTTAATCACCTAATCTCCACTAAGTCTCAAAATCTCATAAATCCCAACTTAACTCAATACCTAGTGTAGGAGTTTTTCAAGGTCCCAAGATCAAAACTCAAGCATGAATAACAAGTGAATACAACGACGGAAGTGCGGAATACTTACATCAAGCGGTTGAGCGATGATTTGAGCAACAAAATTCGGATTTTCCTCACTGTTTTGGAGGCAGTGGGCTGCTGTGAACAGTGTTTGGCGCCCCTTCACTTCAAGTTTTGAAGCTCCAAGCTTCACCGAATGGCTTCCCGGCTCATGGGTTAACTTCCCTATCACCTTCGCATTGTACTCGGAGTGTGCTAGCACTCTTGTTTTGCCACAAAACACACTTGCTTCCCCTTTATTTTCTTTGTGTTTCACGGCAGTTCACTGCCCAAAAGAAACAGAAAATGGCGTGAAGAGAGGAGAGGAGAAGAAGAGGAGAGAGAGGAGGGAAAGTGGGTGTTGTTGGTGTATACGGTTTTTGCCTCTCTTTTGTATCAAATACAAATGAATTTCATTTGAAATTCATTTCAAAGCAATTTGGCTTTAATTGCCAAGTACACACACATCACTTTCAATCATCAAGTCACATCACATCACTTTCAATTGTCAATCAATCCAATCAATTGTCACATCACTCAAAGTGACATGATTTGACGCTTGATGTGACGCTAGATGCGACTAGCGATTTGACGCTTGATTTGACATGCCGCACTCGAATTCTAAATACGAATGCGCTCGTAAAAATCTTGGGCTCGGGTTCGCTAATTCCAAATTAATGAATTTTCCGTTGCGTCGTAATTAAACGATTACGCCAAGCGAAATCACTATTCACATCGCTAACGAATTAATTCTAAATTAATTCGTTCGCCCGAATTAAAATCTAATTTTAATTCCGCGTCGAAATCCAATTTCGATTAATATATCAAATATATTAATTCCTCGATAATTCCAAATTAATGTTTCTCTCTCTTTAATCGTTATTTTATCCTAGATAAAATATCTCCGCAATTAATCCCAGATTAATTTTCTCTCTCATCTAATTAATCCCAGATTAATATAAGTGCGAGTCATACGTCATCGGTGAATCTTTGGGAAGCGACCCATGAGATCCCCGGATATGTTGGCAGTCAAATCGGTCGTCGGACTATCCGAACACGTAAGTACCTCGTACTACGTTTTACCGATTTACAAGACAAGGTTGGCTTCTAGCAAAGCACCATGCCTATCCAATTCTCCGGAAACATCCTTGCAGGAATAAGGATCTATATCAAGCGTAGTATACCGTAGTATTGTGCATATCGGTCCAATATCGGATAATCACGTGCTAGGGCTGGGGCTGGATAAGTGTCTACCCCGTCCGAAGCACATATCGGATGTCTGGCAACATAGTCTCTATATCGGATATACATGACCTGGTCACAATATCCCGATTGGTTGCGCAACACTCAAGAGCACTAGTACCGTATCCTGCGTGACATCATCTCCAATATGACTGAAGTGACACTTCCGTCTTGACATCACACCCAATACTCTACGACTCTCTGATAAACCCAGAAGTGGTGTACACAGAAACGGTCAAAGCCCCCTACACCAAGACCAAAGTTTATCGATTATCGTAAGTATTAGCGATGCAAGTCTCAGGTTAAGACTATACACACCTACCTTGATTTCGGCCTCCCATAGACACATAGTCATAATACCAATGGGATTCCGAGGGGTCTATCCAGAGCGAAGCTGTTTCCCGTACCATCGGTGAAACACGACCTCCTATCGCACTTGCATAAGTATCCAATATTTATATATATGAGACCTAAGTCGTTGTGCCCTCACAACGCACACAAGTGCAATACTAGCCTATTCCGCATTATCGATGTCCAGTCTCGATAATACTACGGCTAGGGATATTTAATGATTAATCCTTCGTGGACTGATACTGTCTCATATCATCTCAATCCAGGAACTAATCAAAGGGACATCTCTTCATTTATATATCTATGGTGATCTAATCACAATGATGAGAGTGCAATTTCCTTATTACATAGTTAATTTGCTACAACAACACAATGATCTGTGCAAATAGTGACGCTAGGGGTCATATTATCCAACACCTAGGACTTCATAATTTGGACATTACTCATTATAATCATTTTCCTAGATCATTAATTAGCTCAACACAATCAAATACATGCCAACGACATCAAATAATCCAACGCTTCTCCAAATCTCAATATTCAAGATTCGGAGTTTTCTTACCTAAATCATTTTATTTTCTTCACCAAATAAGTTCCCTAAGCTTATTTTCATCATTTTATGCTTGTTTTATGTTGGATTACACTTGATTTCCTTGGAGATTTGCTAAGAAAATGAAAGAACTTGCAAGCTTTTCTTACTCCGCGTTTTTGCATAAAGGTGTAAATTGAGAGTATAGTTTACAAGTTATGCATATAAATCATATATTTCAGTTATCATTTGAACGTATTTAGTTGACATAAATATTTGTGACATGCCTGCATCAGTATGCATATATGGTTAACTTGTGTAGAGCACGTTCATATATAAGTAACAAGTTATAAGGTACGAGTGTATAGTAGTATGATTTATTTAAATGTATATGTATCAATGATGCATGTATGAGTTATATGCTTACTTAGAAAGAACATATAGTAAGAATACGAGATGATGATGAAGTGGTAATATATATATATATATATATATATATATATATATATATATATATATATATATATATATATGTACACATGGATTAAATGATTGACAGGAATAATATTTTAGTTGTCCGATTTGATTACATTTCAAGATAGTGAAAGAGAGAAAGTTATAATCAATACTGAGCCAGATTAGTAACGAGTATAGAGAGTATGCAGAATTCATTGTAGCGCATCAATAGTATGATGGAACTTCTTATGTTGGTGATATAGGAATTGAATATATATATGTGTGTGTGTGTGTGTGTGTGTGTGTGTGTGTGTGTGTGTATGTATGTATGTATGTATGTATGTATGTATGTATTTTACATGTTTGATAGTGTAAATAGCAAACATAAGTTGGCACGTGGTGATCAGTTAAATGTACAGTACCAAAGTGACAGGTTTGTGAAATGCATAGACTTGGATTAATTTGTTTAGTTAATGACTTCAGTGGAATTAATAGTAATTATGGGCTTTATTTTTTTTTTTAATTTAAGCCCATTAAATCGTTGCATAATTTTCTTTAAGCTCAGAAAAGAAAAAAAAAACTCTTATGTAAGTCCTCGAGATTCAACATTGGGTCATTATAATTTAATTTGTTTAATATTGAGTTATTATTAATTTCATGAAATATTTATAATTTTTTACTTTGGTTATTATTCTTTTTATCTTCCAACATTTTAAATAATTTTAATGATGATTAAATCTTATGAAAAACTTTTATTAGTATAACAGTGATCATTAGAAGAGTTACAGTGTAAAAAAAAAATAAGTAAATGTTAAATTCAGTGAATATTATTAATTTTTTATTGTTATTATTAAAAAATTGATAAAACCGATTGTACCGAACCAAACCGATAACTAAAAATAATTACAATTTTTTAATAAAAAATCGTACAATTACTTTTTAAAAATAACTGAATAATTATAGTCACAAATATTTTTTATAATCATACCAAACTGCACCATGTTGTCCCACCCCTAATTCCAACATTAGTTTTCCATTACAAATATTTTTAATATTTCTTAAAATATTATATAATACATTTAGCTATGGATGTACGTATGGCTGGATGCCCATTGCGGGTATATGTAAATATATAAGTCAATACAGATACATAAATTTAAAATATAATTTAATGATGTGTAAATTTTTTAATTTGAGTATTTAAGAGTGGATTGACTTAAATCAACAATTAGATTTTAATATCATTATTTGTGTCGGAAAGTTGTATTGAAATATCTCATCTTTTTGTATATTTCAAAGATCAATTCATAAACATGACATTTAACCCCTACCTTAAAAAACCTCTTATGAGTTAAAGTTAGTATCAATTACATAGACATTATAACATCAATATTGATGTTGTTATATATAGATCTCTGCAAATTTTTACAACACGACTAAACTAAAAATAAAAATAAAAAACATAAATTTCAATTGGAGGCAAAAATAAAAATAAAAAAAATAAAAAAAATTAACCCACATGTGAATGGTCTCATATTGTACCAGTTGAAATATCAAATCCAATCGTTTTCCGACAGAGACTAAAGAGCATACACGGACACAATACAAACATGTAGCACATTTGATTTAATTATTTCATCCAAATATTATTATATTCACATCACATGCGGTTTCATACTTGAATTAAAGCATTTGCATTCCCTCCTCCTCACTAAATGCACGTTTACAATAGGGTGATTCGATTCGTTTTAAAGTGGTAGATTCGTTTAATAAATTAGTCGATTCGTTTATTAAACGAATCGAATACGAATTTAAGCTCATTGATTTATTTAAAATTCGTTTTATTCTTTTTTTTACTAGTTATTGTTATTTTTCAATTAAAATTCGTGTGAAATTATAATTAATTACCATATAAAATTAATATTGTTGATATTGATGAGCAATTTTTAGCAAATATATTAATTACAATGTAAATAAATTATGATAATTTACTTTATTAAATAATATCATGACTCAACAAATATTCGTATTCGATTATTTTAATAAACGAATCGAATACGAATCTTAATATTAGGATTTATTTAATAAACGACTCGAATACGAATCTGTCATTTTTTGATTCGATTCATTTAGAATTCGATACAAAATCAATTGTCAATTCGTTTTGCGACTTCTAATTTACAACCCCTTATTTTAATTAAGGTTGTTGAAATGTAAGAACCAATTTTTTTTCATTTTTTTTAAAAATAATAAGACATAATAAACCGGGTCTGATCTAAAAAAAAATTAAAGAAAAATCACTTAAAATTCGAAATTCTTGATTAAATGAAGAAAAATATCACTTTTTTTTTTGTTCAATAAAATATCAAGTGGAAGGATGATTGATTCATTCCATATAATGGTATAAAATCTTTTAATAATATAGATTTTCATTTCTTAATCATAATCTTTCCCAATTTTTTTTTTTTTTTGTTTTAAAAAAAGACACCAATTACAAGTAACTTTTAATTAAAATTTAAACACTTAGTGTGAACGATCTAAAATAAGACTTTAGTCTCCCTTTACTACTAGAAAATAACAACTTAAAATGAATTGTTCTCTAATTTGACTTGTTTTGTTTCCCCCACATTACTGTAAAAGGAAAAGTAGAAAAATCATAATATAATTTCAAACGATCAAATAATTTGACGAACGACTTTAATTATTTCAACAAGTTTGAAGTTTGAATTTGAACGAGCCTTCATGAAAAAAATTGCTGCAGCGTAAGGGACAAGGTCTACGAATTAATATTAATAGGTACTTACAAGGGTGGCAGAAAAGTTCGGACCCGGTTCGGCCCTGCCCGGCCGAGTCCGAGCCGGGCTTTCCTCATAAGGCCCGGCCCGGGCCAAAATAAAAATAAAAAATCATATATATATTTTTTAATATGTTTTTAGCATTTTTATTTGTTTTTAGCATTTAAATTGTTAATTTATCAATGAAACTTGTGATTTATTTGTAAATTATTTTTACATATAGTGTGAATGTATTTTATATTTGTATATTTTTTAATATATATATATATATTTTAAAATTCGGGCCTCAAAAAAGCTCGGGCCCGAGTCCGGTCCGGCCCGGAAGATATCCGGGCCGGGCTTTTCCCGGGCCCGGGATTTTTTTTGTTGACAAGCCCGGCTCGTTACCACCCTTAGTTACTTGATTATAATTTGTATATAACTCAATTGTTAATCGATGTATTGTATTAAGACAGGCCTATCACAAGATAATGAAATACTTAGCACAGGCCTAACCATTTTTATTTATTTGTTTATATTATCAAATGTGATTTTGGGGAGAGTCGACACAGATAATTAGTTGGGGCACCAAAATTCAATCCAAAATTAAGGCTCAAAACTAATAAAATTTTAATTATATAATACGACTTTTATAATTTTATATCATTACTCTCTCTTATATCCATTATAAGAAAAACTTAATTACCGATGAATTTTGTTGACAGCAAATTTTTTGTCTATAATTACCGATAGATTATCATTGTTTAAAAAAAAAATTATTTTGACAAAAACAAAGTCATCCTAGAGCGAAGTCACCCTAGAACAAAGGAGTAACGGACAAAGGCAAGCAGGGCGACGAAGGGAAGAACGATTGGAGCAATCACCATATGACACAGCGATTAAAACGACAAAGGACTCAGGACGACCGAAACAGCGATTAGAACGACAAAGGAGTCGGGACGATCGAACACATGCTGCAGTTGATCCCACGATTACAGTTGTTGGACATTTTCCCCCACGATCAAGTAGTTATGGAACACAACTCAACGATTGGAGGCATGACCCAGCAGTTGCAAGGATTTATGAGCCGAAACCGTCCGAGCAGTTTACAAATTCCACTATAAAATGCTCACTCATGCGAAGATTTGAACCCCGATCAAATGAAGACTTAAACGAGCATCTTATTTTTTATTTCGTAGTTTTAGAATCTGTAATTTGTGTGCTTGTGCCCCTTGGAGGCTTATTCACTTAATCAAACACCTCTTGCTCGGACTTTGTCTCAGGATGTTTGAACTTTACATGTTTTCTTCAGGCAGAAAATTACGCAAACAGTTTTTTTGCGACCACAGTGGGAGAATTGGTGTAAAAGTGGAAATTCCTCCGAAAAGAAACACTCAAATTGGTTCAAGTACAGAGGAAGTGGGACTGAAGCAAACCAACCAGCCGTACGTTCCAGTCGTAGTGGGCCATTTCGAGGGTCTGGTAGATGCTAATCGATATGAGCTTATGCGAGAGCTCAGCCCTAATGCAGTTCGTGCATTGTTCGGTGAATTCACACAGGATGTTGTCGACCAGGTTAGGCTTCAAAATGCTCATATCATAGATAAGTTTACTTCGACTAGTAACTCACATTATGAAAATATGGCCAAACACATAAGCTCATTAAATGAGTTAATGACCAAATGTGTAGATGGGGGACAGCCTACCGTGGACTACACCCCCTCCTGCACCAAGCAGTTAGGAGGATGGCCCGAGCAATATTCCTCTGTAAGGGGTCACTGTCGCTACGATCTCCAGAGAGGGAATAAGTTTTGGGGGCAATGGCCCACAACTAGAGCCAAACCTACACCAATGGCCAAATATGACACAACATGAAGTGGTGTTGCCCCAAGGTCTCCAGGTTTCTCAGAGGCAAAATCATGACTATATCTCACTTGTGAGAGGACCACAACCGCCACCTGTGGCAATGCCATTCAATGGCAATGACATGTTAAGAGAACAAATGACCGAGATTCTCCAGAATCAATTCGGTCTGGGGATAAGGCCAATTCGCCCAAGATATCAAAAGTTATATCCAGATTGGATAGATGCAGCATAATCGTGGCCGAGAAATTACAAAGTACCAAACTTTTTTCTGTTTACAAGGTCTGGGGAAATTTCTACCATGGAACACATAGGACGATTTACCCTTAAGTGTGGAGAAGCACATGATTTCCATAAGTTGAGGTTATTTCACGGCTCACTGTCAGGAGTAGCTTTCTCCTGGTATGTCAGCCTGCCGCCCAACTCAGTGGAAAATTGGCAACAAATGGAACAGTTATTCCATGCGCAATGCTACAAGAGGCCAAATCTGAAGTGGCCTTGGGCGATTTGGAAAACTTGAGACAGTTACCAGGAGAATGGGTCGAGACATTCTTACAAAGGTTTAAAGTGGCTCGAGGCCGATGTTACGTGCCTTTGCCAGAAAAAGA
Organism: Zanthoxylum bungeanum; assembly: GCA_019454045.1. Lineage (NCBI taxonomy): Eukaryota > Viridiplantae > Streptophyta > Magnoliopsida > Sapindales > Rutaceae > Zanthoxylum > Zanthoxylum bungeanum. The sequence goes on along the minus strand of SKCR01011027.1, from coordinate 111,597 downwards.
ATTTGTGAGAATTGTCCAAAGCTGTCTCAATTTCGATCTGAAAAAGAAATTTCAAGATCCTGAATTTTGGGATCTCCCTCAACTCACCACTAGTGTGGTGCGTTATGAATAGTTATTAAGAGAGAAAGAAAAAATGAAAAATTCCAGCAAACTTATGAAATAAGTGAAATGGACATCGAATCAGCCACTTATGTTTGGCCGAATTGGTTAAAGGGAAGCTGTACGTTTGCAAGGCGTGGGCTGAACCCCAAGCCAAAGAAAAGAACGATAAAAAGAGTAGAAACTTCTCGTTCGATATCACGAAAGTTGATGTCATATTCGATCAATTATATAAAGACAAGCAAATTAGTCTGAGCGACCGCCACACATTGCCAAGCGTCGAGCAAATTGGTGGGAAAAATATTGTAAGTGGCATAATACATGGTCCCATTCAACTAATGATTGTCTCATTTTTCGGAATATTTTGCAAGATGTCATAGAATCTGGATGAATAACGTTCGAAAAAAGATGGTGGTGGACGACAACCCTTTTCTAAAGCCGATAGAATTAAACATGATCGATTCGGACCTTACCAAAATGAACTTGTCAAAGTTCAAGTTGGTCCTAGATGAAGATCAGGACTGTCATCGTCCGAGCGCTCTGGAAAGGATCAAAACACCCCAGGAAATGAAGGATTGGCGAAATCTGTATGCACGGTGCAAGAACAGTGTAGAGTGGATGATGGAGTTGGAAGATACTTGTGAAAGACCAATAAAGAAGGAGCCAGTAGCATGGCAACCGAGAACCTTTGCGCCGAGGTTCTACGGTGAGAATTCAAACCTCGTCCAAAACGTAAAGACGTTTAGGCCGAAAATTCATCGGCCCAACGTATGACATTCATACCGGAAGCCATCTTCGGGCCATCTTCGGGGTAGCGTCTGGGAAGGAACTACCCTCCTGTGGACGAAATGAAAAGGACGCAGTTGAGGTGACACCAGAGAAATTATGGCCGTATGATACGCCGACAAGGTGAAATAACGGTCACCACAGGCTATAGTGCTTATACACGGGAGGAATCGGATGTAAGTGGTAAAGAGAATGACGACAAAGAAGGGACAACAATGAACTGCGAGGAGCGCACCAAATTTGACAGACAGAAATGGGACGAGACAGACGACGAAGACCCCCTATCGTCATTCAGTTCAGTAGTATGTCACCAGTTGTGGCGAATCATTGGACTGAGAAATTCAAGGGGGGCAACAGTGAAAGGGCTGGAAATAACGAAGAAGTCTATGATGGTGATAAAACAGAATTTACAGCACTCTCGATAACAGACAGATGGGCTTCGGACAAGGAAATGACTGACATATAAGAAGAAATAGACATCATGATTGAAGCACGAAGAAGGAGAATATCACATAATCAGTTTCTTAAAGAATTATATGAGGCCGGAAACCCTGCAATCGGAACATTAGGAGAAGACTTTGGATGATCCCCATACCTCGTCCTATACGAAACAACCAAAGTAAAGCGAACCATTACCAAGGCGGAAAAGCAAAGACTGGTCATCAATAATGTCTCTCACAATGCGCCGATCACTTTACCACCTTCTAGATGGGACATGGAGGGAGAACTACCTTGGGCAAATACCGAGAACGAACCAACAATAGTGATAGGCCTATCAGGGAAAGTGATATTCCCAAAACCACCATCAAAAATGACTAAACACCTGCGGCCATTGTATGTAAAAGCCAAGGCCAATGGGATACCCATCGCCAAAGTGTTGATTGACAATGGAGCGGCCATCAATGCAATCCCGATTAGGATGCTATGGCGTTTATCAAAGTCAGAAGACGACTTCATCCCTACAGAAGTGGTGCTTACGAGTTTTAATAGAGGCGCGACGACGGCCAAAGAGGTCGTCCCACTAGACTTGCAAGTAGAGAGCACTACGAAGACAATAGTATTCTTTGTTATAGATGGGCCAACCACATACAACATGCTTTTAGGATGAGATTGGATACACGGCAGCTGATGCATTCCTTCATCTCTTCATTAATGCCTAGTTTTCTGGAACCAGAGAGACAAAGTGAAAATAGTACGTGCTGATAACAAGTCTTTCGCTGCAAAGATAAATTCAGATGAATATTTCATGTATGAAGGAAATTACGGGCCGACCAGGGTTCTGCATGAAGGAGAAAATTCGGTCATTGTGGCTCAAAACGATGAGCCATACCCCGCAAGTTTGCTAAATGACTTGTTCGCGCAAACAAGAGCAACCACAGTGGTCTTTGGAGAGCCAACGCACAGCAATTCAAATTAAGAAGAATAAACGGAGTAAAGAACAAGCCACACTCACGGCCACCAGGGCCAACTTAATGGCCTATATAGCGGAACGAGAAGATGAAGCTGAAGCTCAGGCCGCTATTTTGGCTTTAAGGGATAAATTGTTAGCATATCAGACAGAAGACATAGTGAGAGAGGCATGCGGGGTAGATTGTTTGATAGAATGGGGTCCCAAGAGTGAACAATGAATGGAAGAAGAAGAAGGATACGCTATGAATGGGCGGCATAAGGCAAGCATCATAATGGTATATGTGTATTGGATCAGGTAAACCTGGGAAGTGAGGGCGATAGACATATCACCTACATCAGTAAGGAACTAGAGGCCCAAGTATGCGAAAAATTAATCTATTTGTTACAAAAATACAAAGATTATTTTGCTTGGGATTATAATGAAATATCTTGTTTAGATAAAACGTTAGTGGAACATAAGTTGCCAATCATGTCAAACCATAGACCGTATAAACAACCTCCCTAGAGGTTTGCACCCAACTTCATGCCTGACATTAAAAAAGAGGTCGAACGCCTTTTGGAGGTGAAATTCATCAGGACAACCAGATACGTAGAATGGTTGTCAAATATCGTCTCTGTCATAAAAAAGAATGGAAAGCTAAAAATATGCGTAGATTTTAGCAATTTAAACTTGGCCACACCGAAATATCAGTACCCCATACCGACGGTAGATTCCCTAATAGACTCCACAGCGGGGTACCAGATGTACTCTTTTATGGATGGGTACGCGGGGTACAATCAGATATATATCGCCGAAAGCGATATACATAAAACGGCTTTTAGGTGCCCAGGTTCTTTAGGGTGTTATGAATGGGTGGTGATGTCATTCGGCCTAAAAAATGCTGGGGCCACATACCAGCGGGTCATGAGTCTAATTTTTCATGACATGATCAGAAAATTTGTAGAGGTTTATATGGACGATATAGTGGCTATGTCTGTAACCATGGACGAACATTTTAGCCATTTAGCAATGGCTTTCTAGCACAATGAAAGAGGAAGGGATACACATATTTTTAGTCAGTCTATTGGGAGAATCATTCCTTTTTATAATCAGGTTGGATGAATATTACACCAACAACCAAGCCGAGTATGAGGCCTTGATATTTGGGTTGGAATTACTCCTCAATATGGGAGTAACACACGTGTCCATTAGAGGAGACTCGCAACTAGTAATCCAGTAAGTAACGGGAGCCTTTAAATTCCAGAACCCATCAGTCATGACACTATCAGATATAACTAAAGAGTTGCTAGACCAATTTGACTATGCAGAGCTAGAACACGTTCCAAGAACGAAGAACGAAGTGGCCAAAAATTTGGCCCAAGCAGTTTCAAGATATAAACAGACAAGCATAGACGGTGCATATAGGAGCGAAGAGGTCAAGCCTACCCTGATGAGAAGAAAGAGGGTAACGGATGTCACGATCGTTGAGGTCCAAGACGAGGATGATTGGAGATGAGAGATCAAAGAATTTTTAAGACAGCCAGAAAATGGGAAAAGATCGAATACTGAAACTCAAAGCCTTGAATTATGTGGTGTCAGGTTACGTGTTATATAAAAAAACGCCAAGACGGTCTATTGTTGAAATGTATGGGGCCATCAGAATCCAAAACTATTATGGTCGAAATACACGAGGGTGTTTGTGGAGCTCACCAGGCCAGAATAAAGATGAGGTGGCTGATCATACGGAGCGGATATTATTGGCCAAAAATGGGAGAGTCGTGCATATCGTTTGTCAATGGGTGCGTCGCTTGTCAGAAGCATGGGCCCATTCAGAGGGCACCAGCAACCGAAATGGTCTCTGTCATTAAACCATGGCCGTTCATTGGATGGCGATAGATTTGATAGGAAAAATATATCCTGCATCTAGCAAGAGACACACCTTCATTATCGTGCCACAGATTTCTTTACCAAATGGGTGGAAGCAATTCCGATAGTAGAGATCTCTCAAGAGCAAATTATCAAGTTCATAAAAGAGCACATCATTCACCAATTCGGTATACCACAAATAATAATGGTGGATCATGATACTTCGTTAAATGGAGAGAAGGTAAAAAGCTTTCTGGCCGAATACGAGATCCAGCTAGTAAACACTACTCCATATTACCCCTAGTCAAATGGCCAGGCAGAATCGTCTAATAAAACCCTTAAAGGGTTGATTCGGAAAATGGTAACGGACCATGCCAGGAAATGGGACGAATATTTGAGTCAGGCTTTATGGGCGTACAGGACGTCACCACGAACGAGTACCTCGGTCACGCCATTTCAATTAGTATGTGGTCAAGAGGTCGTATTACCAGTTGAAGTTAATGTTGAATCCACTAGAGTGACGTTGCAAAAGGAATTGACAAAGGAGTACTACAACGAAGCAATGATCCAAAATATATTGGAATTTGATGATATTAAATGCAATGCCATAAATTGTTTGGAAGCGCAAAAGAAAAAATGGTCAAGGGATATAATCAGAGAGTCATGGCCAAATCATTCAGAAAAGGCGAATTAGTATAGAAAATCATATTGCCACTTGGTGCCAAAGATCCAACATATGGAAAATGGTCGCTTATTTGGGAAGGCCTATTCGAGGTAAAAAAAAAATATATTGCCAAACGGAGCCTATTATTTAAAGAATTTGAATGGAAAAGTGCATGTTAGAGCGATAAATGGAAAATACTTCAAAAAATATGTGCCCTCATTATGGGAGCACGAGAACATAATGTCTTTGCAATAAGGACAAAGCTAAGAAATATAAGAACACAGGACGAAAACATCCTCAAAAGTATAACGTCTGGACGATGAAACGTCCTATATTATTACATAATTATTGGTCAGCCGAAGATCACTGAAGCTTGTCAGAAGAATCCTTCAGAAGCAAGAACTTCTTCCCCAAGTTCCGCCACTCTCTCAGCATCTCAGCATCGGCTTTTCACTAGATCGGCCAAGCCCTTCTCAAAATCAACTCGGGTCAGGGCAGAAGTGATTTTGGGAAGCTCGGCAGTTTATCTGGCCGCTCATTTGGCAACGGACAGAAACCTAAAATCTATGATTTTCCTTTACATGTGTCAACACGAGTCGTTCCTCTAAAGCATCGCCTAGGCTGTCACCATTATTGTTGCGTGTGGCAGAGGAGAAAACAGAGTTAATGTGACAAAACCATCAGGCTGCAGGTTTACTTTCAGCAAAGTCATGCATAGGGCAGAGAACCCGTCAATCGGTCAGGTAGCACATGGGAAGCATTGTAAATGAGAACAGTATCATGTTTTGGAATTATATAAAGGGGGGGTTAAAGAGGATGCACAGAATAACAGCTTGTAAACAATAGAAAAATAAAAATGTAACCTCTTTTAACTGCTCGGCCATACGCCAACCCTACTCAAAACATCTTGGCTTGGTCTCCCATAACCAAAAAAATTCATTATTGAATGAGAATTTATCCCGGGAATGGCTGTAGACAACAGAACCTGACGACGCTGTTCTAGGCTAGCGGCCTAGTTGGGAAGAATGAAATAACATGGAGTCGCCACCCGGTGTGAACCGGGACAAAGATTTAAGGCCGCACTCACCCCTCGCTAGGGAAGACCTCAAACCGTTGGGTTCGGAATGGTCCCTTACTTATGTCACTTGTGATGATATAATTTGTGCAATGAATCAACCAAATCTATTCAATAATCATGCTCAAGGTATTTAAATCTAACATGCTTTCATCCAAGTAACTCCACGCAATGTAACACAATGAGCATATTGAACCATTAAATCAACATGAATAAATCATTATCCAAACAATCATAAACTAATAACATGCATAAGGGACAACCTAAATATGCTTTAACAAATAAATAACAAACTAAATTAAACCATGTTTTAAATAATAAACGAATAACCGACTATAACATGCTCAAATACAAATTTGGATGAGACGAGATATGTGAATCTTAAGTGGTACGTGGTATTGTATCCCGAGTGCAGACCATACTACCGTCCATTCAGAATCGGCTATGGAATTTACGTCCGGGTTTCCATCCGATATACCACAAAAGGGGAACACATATGCCGCTCATCCAACAATCACATCATGCTTCAAACGACTCTCATACAATTATATATCAAAATAAACAAAACAAAAATAAAGAAGATAAGTAAAAAGGTGCCCTCAGGTCTAACCTCTTTTGTCGTCTCTCGAAAGCGCGTTACACGGCCGTCGAAAGGGTGATTGATCCGATGCTTTTCCGATTTGTTTACTCAACGTCTTTCCTCGTTGTTTTGATGTTTGAGCTGCTATTTTACTCCATTTCGCTGCTGTTTTTATTGTATTTTCGGGTCACTGTTTTTGGTAATTAGGGGACTGTTTTGAGGATTATTTGGACTGGTTTGAGGGCAGTTTTTGATGGGTTTCGGGGGCAGTTTTCGTTACTGTTTTGTGCAATTTCTGGGGACGATTTGTGGCAGTCTTTTGTGGGTGCTGTGGGCGTAGAAACCGTGCAGTTTTTAGGAGATTTATGCGTTGAAGTTAAGGCTATTTTGAGGGATGACGAGTGGGCTTGCTATGGGTGATGGCGTGGACGTGTGGAGGGTTGGTGGCGTTGAGTTAAAGGGCTTATATTTGAAGGTTAATGGTGGCGTTGAACGTGGACGATTCAGGCTGATGCGTGAGTGCTCTCGGCTTAGGGCATGTGGCAGTTTGATGTGTGGCTTTGTCGAGAGAAGCGTGAGGTGGAGTTGAGGCTAGTGGGGGATTTGTTACGTGGGCGATGGGCTTACTGTGGTTATGTTGCGTGATGATATGGTGAGCGTGTAATGTGTGCAGGTGGCGTGCGTTGTGGGCGAGAGGCTAGGTGGCTTGAAAAGGGCTGTCGTGTGGCTAACGAAGTGGGGGGGGCGATGTGTTGAAGGGGCGAAGGTGAGGCAGATTGTTAATTGTGCTGTGTTTATGGCGTTGAAGGGCTTAGGCGTGAGGTGTTAGTGGCTAGTGTTAGTGGCTGTGTCTGCGCATGGTGGAAGGCTGCTAGGGTTGTTGAACGTGGTGCATGGAGGTCTGGTGAGTTGCCGAGACTGTAGAAAGGTGAGGGACGTGTTAGTGATCTCTGGAAGTTCGTCTAGGGTTTTTTTATTTTTGTCTCTAGGATGGGTGAAGGGAGGGGCTTTTTTCTTTGTTTGTTGGCTTCTAGCTGTCGTGACAAAGAGAGGGGCCAGAGGGAGAGAAAGTTAGGGTTTTTTTTGTTATTATTTTTTGTGAATCTGCCAGCCAGCGATTAGGGTTTAGTTTGTTGTTTATATAGTGAGATGGTAGGGTTAGGGTTGTGCATGATTTTTTAAGGAGATAAAATCAATTAATTTACGTTTAATTTTAATTATTTAATGCAATGAATTATTTTAATTTTGGTGAGTGATTTATTTTAATTTTGGAATTTAATTTGGATTTTAATTTAACTAATTTTGAATGTGATTTAATTTAACTTAATTTAATTTGTTTTAATTTAATTTGTGAGATGTGTTTTAAATGTTTTAATTATTTTCGGATTGGGTTTGGTGTGTGTTTTAAAACGGAGGTCCAACAAGCGAACCCGAAGCTAAACAAGCGAGTTAAATCCGACCAAATGCTAATTTCCAACTTTACCCTTCCAACGTCTGTTTCCCGCGGCTTTCACAATCAAAGAGGTAGTGTCTCCATACGAGACTCATCATCGGGACTTATATGCAAAAATGCAGTACCTACAATGGCATTCTCATATTGCCCCCTGAGACGAAAATCAACCGCCACGGTAGTGGGAGGTAGATATTGTAGGTTGGTGAATAGTTCAATAGTAGAATGGATGGAAGGGGGAAGGAGCGGAAGGAGCAGAGCAGAGCCGGGAAAATAAAAGATCTGTATGGAAAATGGGCTGTTGGAAACAAAACTTTTCTTTAATGAGTTTTGGATTGGAATGTAAGAAGGTTAGCCAACGGCCATCCACACGGGTTGAGTTGTGAAATGAAATGTAATGGTGTGGATGGGTTACGTCCGTCGGCAGCGGTTGACCGAGTTCCTCTGTGGGAAGGTACTGCATACTAAAATATCGGTAGGGTAGCTAGCTAGCCGAGGGAGAGAAGGAATGCCCATCGGGCCAGTCCTCAATTAGTGCAGTGGCCTCCCTGAATGAGAAAAAAGAACGTCAGTCTTCAATTAGGGCAGCCGAACTAGAAGAAAGAGCGCCAATCTTCAATAAGTGCAGCCGAACGAGAAGAAAGAGCAGGAAAATAAGGAAGAAATTATAAAGTCGCCCTAGACAGGTGTCGTAACGCGAGGACATGTAGGCCGACACCTATCACCCTGATATGAAAAAATTCACCTCGATTTCATTTCCAATTCAATCAAGGTGAATTTGGGGGACAATTGTTGATAAAAGAAAGTCACCCTAGAGCGAAATCGTCCTAGAATGAAGGAGTAAAAGACAAGGGCAAGCAGGGCGACGAAGAGAAGAGCGATCGGAGCAATCACCAGATGACATAGTGATTAGAACGACAAAGGACTTAGGACGACCGAAACAATGATTAGAACGACAAATGACTCAGGACGATCGAACACATGCTGCAGTTGATCCCACGATTACAACAGTTAGACATTTTCTCCTATGATCAGGTAGTTATGGCACACAACTCAACGGTTGGAGGCATGACCCGGCAGTTGTAAGGAAGTTATGAGCCGAAATCGTTCGAGCAATTTACAAATTCCACTATTAAAGGCTCACTCATACGAAGATTTGAACCCCGATCAAATGAAGACTCAAACGAGCATCTTATTTTTTATTTTGTAGTTTTAGAATCTGTAATTTGTGTGCTTGTGCCCCTTGGAGGCTTATTCACTTAATCAAACACTCATTGCTACTGGGACTTTGTCTCAGGAGGTTTGAACCTTACACGTTTTCTTCAGGTAGAAAATTACGCAAACAAATTCATATCAGCGTGAAATCTATCACTAAATGAGGTTTCATGAATTAACGCCACGATTTAGCAACGAAATTTTACTGACTAAAATAATCTGTTATTAAATGTGGTACCATGATTTAGCAATAAAAAATCTACAGAAATAATCTATAATTAAATTAAGCGATAGAATATCTATGGAATAATTCTATAGGTATGTTATTTTATTTATTTTTATTATGTATTATTGTTAGTATAATTTAATATTAATAATTTACTAGTATATAATAAAATAATAATTAGTGTTTGATATGAAATATATTTTTCTCTCTTAATTAACAAAATGTTTCACTAATCAAGGCGGTTCTCAAGCTCCGTGTGAGGTGGTTTTGAATCCCACCAAATGCACTATTTTTTTATATTTAAATGGGTTATGCTAACAAATGCCCTTAGGGCACTTGTTAAGAACCCATAAAAGGAAAGTTTTGACATTATTTTAATGAGAAATATAAAAAATTGTCAATCATTATTGACTTTTTTCTTTTTCCCATAAAAAATTTCCTTAAATGGATTATTAAGGAATGCCCTAAGGGCACTTGTTAGCATTTCCCTATTTAAATTTGATGGTGTGAGCCCACAAAATATATTTTATTTATTTATGGAATTTTTATCGATAATATGAATTTTTTTTAGTTATTCATCATTTTCAGACAATAAATCTTATTACCCTTGTTAAATGAAATGACTTTTCTTTTTTAAGTGTTAATGATACCTTTTAGGAGGATGTGTATAATTAAGATTTTATTTATTGTGTTGGATTTTTTTCTAAATTCATAAATTCTGTTAATTTCATGTCTTGTTTAATTTCATCCAAACTTTCACAGATTTTAAGGAATTATTTTATCAATATTTGGTCAAATTTTAACAAGTTCATGAATTGTTTCAATAAAAATAATTAAAATCAAAATTTATTAAAATAAAAATAATTAAAAAAAAATATTCCAACTTTAAATTATATTTTAGTATTATAATAATAAAAGTTGGATACGATGCTTGGTTTTAAAAGTGAACGTAAATTTCACAAAAAAAAAAAAATTCTTATAAAAAAAAAATCTCAAAGCAAGTGGCGTGCACATCTTGGAGAAGAATACAAATAATTTTATTTAATCATAAGCGACAGTAAGCATTTGGTTTTATTAATTAATATTGTTGGCGGTATTTTCAAGTTTTATGATGTTTAAACAGTATGACAGGGGTAAAAAGGGTAATTCCTCCTCCAAAAAAAGTCATCAACCTGCCCAGCCACATAAAGACCAACCACTTTGGATCAACGGCCGAGCAATCATCAGATCGGCAGAAGTATTCTCAGTCCAAAGAACCATCATGACCGACCACAAGAAGACCGAACATGAGGCAAAACATGCTCCATAAGATAAGGAATCATATTTCTACGGATAGGGTGACAAATTGTCCTATTTCCATGGGGCAAACTGATGAGTTAGTATCCTAGTGGGATAAAGGAAATTGAAAGTAGTTTTGACTAAGAATCCTTATGGAAAAAGGAAATTGTTTCAACTAGGAATCCTTGTAAAAGAAAGAGTCTGATTTATTCATTATTATAAATAGGATGGTAGAGTATGAGTAAAAGACATCAGAATCAATCTCAGGATCATCAAGATCATTGTTGAGAAACTTGTAAACACGAAAGAGAAGTAGATCTCAGTAATAAAATACCATTCGGTTTGTGTCCGTGGACGTAAGTTGGATCAAATCCGCCGAACCACATTAAATCTCTTTGTCGATTGGCGTATTTATCAGTCTTTTGCTAAGTTTGCTTTTGGTTCCCCTGTAACCAAACAAATTCACTATTGAGGGAAAATTGCCTCGGGAGTAATATTCTCATATTGCCCTGAGACCAAAATCAGTCGTCAATAGTTGGCGCCGTCTGTGGGGAGCCTAACAATAAGCAGTTCGCGTAGTAAGACGATGGCAGGAGACAGAAATCACCAATCGTCAGGGAATCCAACTACGGATTGGATGGAGAAAATATAAGAAAGCATGAGGAGAGACAAGGAAGAAAATCTAGCCTTTCTAAAATCCATGATGGACCGACTGGAGAGAATGGAAGGGATAAACAACGGGAGACTTGAAACCGGAACCAGTCGCAGAAGATGCGAGCAGAAGGTAAAAGGATTGTAGAGATGAGTGGAGACGATAAACCCAGGAAAAGAGGCCCATACGGGATAAAATCCATGGTGGTCGGAAAAGAGTCACAAACAGGAGAAACGCGGGAAGAAGAAGAAGGAGGACAGTCTCCAAACTCCTCCTATGATAGCCCCTGCATCACCAAAAGGGGGATAGGAAGTATGGTGGGACTGAACGGGAAACCTCGAGTCATGAGGAGCGCCACGCCCGGGAAAATAGACACGAAGAAGGCCACAGGAGGCGGCATAGTAGCACAAACAGTAATATGAGATCTTGGGTGAGGAAAGAGATAGCCAAGTGGGGAGTGAACCTCAAGACCGACGCAGGAGATGCCCGGGACAATAAGGAGGAATCTCCCTTCACGAAAGAAATAAGGTCGGCAAAATTCCTAAGACGGTTCAACATGCCTTCCATGACACCCTACAAAGGCCACACCGACCCAAAATCCCACATTGAAAATTTTGTCCTATTAATGGAAGTCCAATGAGTAACAGGAGACGCAGTGTGCAAAGTATTCCCCCTAGCCTTAGGAGGGATCAGCCATTCGATGGTTCAGGAGTCTAGCCCCGGGGAGCATCGCAAACTTCGCACAACTCTGGAAGTCGTTTGTCCGACATTTCAAAGGGGCCTGCGTCCCGAAGAGGACAATCGGAGAGTTAAAACTAATGAAGTAAGGAAATGATGAACCCTTGAAAACTTTTATCGAGCGGTACCATACTATGGTACTCGAAGTCGGAGGGTACGAATCACTCGAGGCCTTGGAAAGTTTGAAAGGAGCCTTGAAGGTCGGAAAACTATGGACCCACTTGAGAATCCAGGATACACCAGACTATGCCACTGCTCTGGAATTGGCCCGGAAGTTCGTCTCGTTAGAAAATGAAGAAAAAATCTCCCGGAGGGGGACATCTATCAGAGAGAGGACAACAAAGGCAGAAGCCCCCCGCCGGCCAGACAGAGAGTTCAAAAAACTCCTCTCAAGACACAAAGAATTCAAACCAATGCCTCGGAATGACCCGGAAAAAGGAGTCCCAACCCAAGTGAACCACGTAGTCCGGAAAGAAGCATATATTCCCCTAAGCAAGCCACCGGGGCAAATCATCATGGAGATCCAGGAAAAAAGCCTCTTGATAGAGCCTGACCTCAGGAGATTCCCCCCAGATAAGAGGAATAAAAAATCCTATTGCATACATCATAATTTAAGGGGACACGCGACGGACAGGTGCAAAGACTTGCGGGAACAAATATAAGACCTGGCTCGGAATGGGTATTTGAATAATTATATTGACCATGAAGTTATGGCGGCCAGACAAAGAGCACAGTACCGACAGGTAAATATCATCGAGTGGGGAAGACACTGGCCGGGGACTCCAACCGGTCAAAGAAAAACTATAGTCAGACTCGGGGGCCGGAGGAGTTCGGAACAGAGCGGTCCTCGGAAGGGTCACCTTGAACACTCGGAAGCCGGGGGAAGAATCGTTAAGTGCCAAGTGGGAAAGCCGGGTGTCTATATTTTGGAACAGCTAGACGGCACACAGTTAAGGAAGCCATGGAACACTGAGATATTGAGGAAGTATTTCCAGTAGTTTTTCTTTATTTCTTCTAAAAAAACCCGACAATGGTTAGGAACTCAATATATAAGACTCTCTCATGTCCCGCAGAGAGTTGTAGGAAGGGCAGTAGGTCCCCGGATATGAATAAAACTTTCTCTTTCCAATAAAGAAAATTTTCACCCGCTCTTTTAATTAAATTTGAAAGCCATATTCAAAATTCTGGGGACATACTCGATATAGAGGGATAATCCGAGGTCAATGCACCAAACCCACAGCCCGCCAATCACAGATGCTATCATCAACACCACGGGCAGAATTTCTCCAACCTGACTCATTTAAAGGATCAGGACTACGTAGAGGAGTGAATGTATAAGGAAGCATGTGGACTCAGTATAACTACCCTCTAACTTACACTTAAAAGGGATAACTCAAAATAACAATCACATGGAGGGAGTGCCAACACAAGACGCCCGACCAGGCCAGACCGGTGAATACGACTGCGGGAATATGTCCCCATTCACCCAGCCTGCCCAGCGGATCCGTGAGAAGCATAGCACGGGGAAGGATGATACCCCTGTGGTGTCTGCTTGCTCCAGTGTTACTAAGCATAAGGAGGAATATGCCCTTAATGCTTCGGACACTCTTTGATCCTCACATATTCAATCATTTGGATCCGTGAGAAGCATAACATAGAGAGGGATGATACCCATGTGGCGTTTGCTTGCTCCAGTGTTAATAAGCATAAGGAGGAATATGCCATTAATGCTTCGGACACTCTTTGATCCTCACCTATTCGATCAACGGATCCGTGAGAAGCATAGCACATGGAGAGATGATACCCCCGTGGCGTTTGCTTGCTCCAGTGTTACTAAGCATAAGAAGGAATATGCCCTTATTGCTTCGGACACTCCTTGATCCCCACTTATTCGATCATTTGGATCCGTGAGAAGCATAGCACGAGGAGAGATGATACCCCCATGGCGATTGCTTGCTCCAGTGTTACCGAACATAAGGAGGAATATGCCCTTGAAAAGTTTCGGACACTCTTTGATCCCTATTTGATCACTCAGATCCAAAAGAAGTATAGCACGGGGAAGGATTGTGCCCCCGTAGCGTATGCTTGCTCCAGCGTTGTAAGGAGAAGCCCTCGAACAATACACAGGCTCCATGGAGACCTGAAGTATAGAAGATGTGCCCTTACCATTCTAAACGCTCTCTGATACAAATCCTGATTCGCCGGGACTCTGAATTGAAATGTTCAAAATTGTGTTTTGGATGCCTCAGACAGGACGTTGTTTGAGACATCCGTGCTGTTATTTACACTTAAACATTTTGCTTTGGGATAAGTGCTAAGTCACCCCCATCTGTTGATTCTATTCTCCATAATTTTGTTTTTGTTTTTCGCTGGTCTGGCAATGGGACGCCCGTGACAGATTCGGTAGGGCTTCAAAGGTTGATTCACTTCCCTTCTGAACAAATCCCAAGGATTACCTGGCTCGGGGCTGGATATCGTTCCGCCGAGGCCACTTGATCAACCGGTTTGGGGCCGGAATCGTTCCGCCGAGGCCACTTGATCAACCGGCTCAGGGCTGGATTCGTTCCGCAGAGACCCTATGTATTTCTCTCAGCTCGGGGTCGGGTAAACATCCCACCGAATCTGTCTAATTGGGCTGGGGACGTAACATTCCCCCAGGGCCAAGTATTTCTCTCAGATCGGGGTCGGGTAACATCCCACTGAATCTGTCTGATTGGACTAGGGACGTAACATTCCCCTAGGGCCAAGTATTTCTCTCAGCTCGGGGTCGGGTAACATCCCACCGAATCTGTCTGATTGGACCGGAGACGTAACATTCCCCCAGGGCCAAGTATTTCTCTCAGCTCGGGGTCGGGTAACATCCCACCGAATCTGTCTGATTGGACCGGAGACGTAACATTCCCCCAAGGCCAAGTATTTCTCTCAGCTCGGGGTCGGGTAACATCCCACCGAGTCTGTCTGCTTGGACTGGGGACGTAACATTCCCCCAGGGCCAAGTGTTTCTACCAGCTCGGAGTCGGGTTGCGTTTCACCGTATTACCTAATTCTCCGGCTCGGGTTATCCCTTCATGGCCAGGCCTCGAATGATCGTTTGTGGAATAAGAATCAGAGTAAGTTGTAAAAAAAACTAAAAAAGGGAGGAACATAAGCACATAAAATATTTACATAAATATGATTGTGAAAAAAGTATTACAGGAAAAGTAAGAAATGTTGCAAGTCTACGCTGGGCCCCATTCGGGTTACCGCTTGTCAATCAGCCGCGCAGGATGGCTTCGGGAACAGGAGCAGAAGCCTCAGGTCGAGTTTCTTCAGGAGCAGGAACCTCAGGACGCTCCTTGACAGGAGCGGGGAGTACTGGAGCAATCGAGATCGGGTCGGGATCCATTACTTCCTTGGGAGAAGAGGGCAGCCATTTCTGAAACTCCTCCTGTGAGATTTCCCATTTACAGAAGCGAATGGCCGCATGAATGGGTCTCATATCCAGGTCGGGCAGTACCAGTGGGATAATCTCAGCACAATCCCCGACCACCTCAAGATGAATTGCTTCTCTCTCGGCCTCCAGCTCAGCTTCCTTTCTCCTAAACTCGTCCCGGACCTGTGCCAATTCTTCATCTTTGGCCCGAAGTTTAGACTCGACACTACACACCTCCATATTCAGAATCCTGATCTCGCCCTGGGCAGTTTCCAAATCCCTCTTGGCCGCCTCGACATTTTTTCTCTCCAAAGAAGCAGCGGCCCTAAGAGCCTTGTTCATAATAAAGGTCTCAACTGCGGCCAGCTCGTGATTTTTTACCGCCTCGTCCGCACTAGCCATCTTGGCCTCCATTTCAGAGAGACGATTCTGAAGCCTTTGGGCCTGGCCGCCCTCAGACAGAAGGCTCAAAAGGATATCCTTATTCTTGGCCGTAAGATAGTTCGCCTGTCAAGGGGAAATAAGAAAATCAGAATGCAGAATGAGTCATGAATTTATAATGGGCATAAGAAAGGAAAAACTACATCGGCCATCCAGGAGCACAACTGTGTAACCACGCCCTCGGGAGAAAGATCTTCATACCTCGAAATCCTCTCCGGAGGAACCGCCTCAGCCAGTTCGTCATAGCCTGCACCAGATGAGAGGTGGCCTCCCTAATGTCCTTGCCAAGGTCGTCTATGCCGAGGATCACAGCACCTTTCCATTTTTTGGAAAGCCCCTCCGGTGTTTTTCTCTCTCTCCGAGCTAGCTGACTTTCACTCAGAGTCCGTTCCTCTTCTATCTCCCGAGCTCGGTTTCCTCTGCCCCAATCAGACGTCTCATTTTCCTGGTAGACTTTGAGGAACTTTCAGGTCGGGTAACCACCGTGGACGGCGTCCGGGAGGGTGAAATTAAGCCTTGGACAGTCGGCGAGGTCGACTCTTCAGTCATTTTCCTGGTCTCGGAAGTTTCAGACCGTTTTCGAGAGGACCCGGCCCCACCGTGGCCGGATTTCTTTGTTGCACCAACCAGTTGCTCAAGGACATTCCCACAAAAGACAAGGTAAAAAAAGTGGTCAGTCCGGAATCTGAACAAATTCGAAGAACATCGTCACACCAAGCAGACAAATGGACGGGTTAGAGGGTTAAATATGGCCTACCAATCCTTCCCGGGACTTTCGAATGAGCGACCGGAATGAGGCCAGACTCAACAAAAGCCGCATTATTAACCAACTCTTTCCAATGACCGGCATATCACCGAGCCCAGCGCACCCGCGCCCGGACCTGATGAGAAACCTTGGGAGCGTCCCTCCAACAAGCTGGGAAGGTTCAAAGAAGTCAGAGTCCTATCATAAAAACAAGAACAGGAAAATTAAGGGTTAGACTCCTAACCTCCCGCTCTGAAGGTATCCGGGACTGAAATCTCCTCTTCATGGGATCTCAAGACCCGCCCCCAATCTCCTGTTGCCCAGAACCATAAATCCTTGAAGTTTTTGTTGGAGTCAAGGAGTTTGCCGACTACGTTTGAGGAGTCGGCGTAAGTAAAAAGGTAGTACCAATCATGATGCGTCCTTGGGTTGGCCTTCAATCGATATAACCTCTTCACCTCTTCAAGAGAAGGTTCACCGAGCCCCGCCCGATGCCAAATCACATACATCCCGGCCAGGATCCTCCAACTATTCAAACTTAACTGACAAGGGGCGATCTCCATCTCAGCCAATATCCAGGCAAAATAACGCTGAAATGGCAGCCAGAGTCCGCACTCGAAGAAAGCTGGGAGCAAAGCCACCGAACCCTCATCGGGACGACTAGCACGATCCAGTGGTCTAGGAACCTCCAAGGCAATATCAATTGGAATATTGTACCGTTACCGAAGTAGCTCTAGGTCATCTTCAGTTATCTTGGAAGGCCGGTCCATATCTAAACCCGAGTAGTTAAATTCACCGGGCTCAAGGTCCTTTCGTGGAATCTTATGATGGTCAGTATCTTCTTCGATTTCAGAAGGGGTTGGGGTAGTGTCAAAGTCCTCTGTGCTTGGTGCCCTCGAGCCCGAGGAGAGCTCTATAGCAGGGGCAGTTGAAGGTTCAACAGGGATTGCCAAAGAAGATTCGTTGACAGACATCCCTGACATCCGGGAAATAAAAAAGAAGGGGGAGGTCAGTCTATAGCCAAATTCTGAAACCCCCAGGGATTCCACAGTTATCCTTAGCCTACGGGAAAACTAAGACTATGGGTTCTAAACGCCCTAGCAACATCCATTAAATCGTAAATCTCTCCCTAAAGAACATCAAGCAAAAGCACGGAATCCAGCACAAACACACAAAAAAGAGAGAGAGAAAGCAAAAAGAAAACGAGGAGGCCGCTCAAGAGACTTACTTGATCTTTTCCGCTAAACACTGAAGAAAAATGAGTTGAAAAAGCCTCGGTTGTACTGAATCGAACGTTGCACAGTTGGAAAGAAGATGAGTGTGGGAACATAGTGGGATCTGGACGACGCATGCTGTTCTAGGCTCGGGGGCCTAGTTGGGAGTACGGAGTAGCCAACGGAGGACTAAACCGGAGAGTGATGGAGTCGCCACCCGGTGTGAACCGGGACAAAGATTTAAGGCCGCACTCACCCCTCGCAAGGGAAGACCTCAAACCATTGGGTTCGGAATGGTCCCTTACTTATGCCACTTGTAATGTAAAGATTTATGCAATAATCTAACCAAGCCTATGACATATATTTCCAAGTGCACCACAATCCTAAATTAGCATGCTTAAAAGTAAAGTTCACAACTAACATACATGAAGTCAAATCTTATTGCCAAATTCACATGCTTAAAAGTATTTCTAACAACACATAACATCACAAGAATTTAATCATTCATGTAAACATAAATGCAAGCATGCATGTGAATACTTTTCCAAGCGGTACGTGGAATTGTATCCCAAGTACAAACCGCACTACCGTCCATTCGGAATCGGCTACGGAATTTACGTCTGGGTTTCCATCCGATATACCACATGAAATAATGTTCACATGCTTTCACAACATGGACGCATAAATCATAATACATTAAGCCAAGACTAAGGTAGATAATGCAATTATAGGGAATAAACATGCTCTTCATTATTATGTGCACAAAGAGAAGAACAACTATGTGTGGTTTCATCAAGAAAATCACTTAAGCAACAGTTATACATGGCATGTGATGAATATGTTTCAGTTCAGTGTGTTCGCGTTCGTGTAGCGTTCGTAAACGCGTTCGAACGGAAATGAAACAGAATGCTCACGTTCGCATGGCATTCGTGAACGCGTTCGAACGGAAATGAGACCTGATGCATGATAAGGCAAAATGTATGCGCGTTCGAGTTGCGTTCGTAAACGCATTCGAACGGGGACAGACCTGATGCATGAAATGCTCACGTTCGTAGAGCGTTCGTGAACGCGTTCGAACGGAAATGAAACAGAGTGCTCACGTTCGTATGGCGTTTGCTAACGCGTTCGAACGGAAATGAAACAGAATGCTCACGTTCGTATGGCGTTTGTCAACGCGTTCGAACGGAAATGAGACCTGATGCATGATAAGGTAAAATGTATGCGCGTTCGAGTTGCGTTCGTAAACGCGTTCGAACGGGGACAGACCTGATGCATGAAATGCTTACGTTCGTAGAGCGTTCGTGAACGCGTTCGAACGGAAATGAAACAGAATGCTCACGTTCGTATGGCGTTTGCTAACGCGTTCGAACGGAAATGAGACCTGATGCATGATAAGGCAAAATGTATGCGCGTTCGAGTTGCGTTCGTAAACGCGTTCGAACGGGGACAGACCTGATGCATGGAAGTTGACGCGATACATGAAAGCTAAAGGGGCGCGGCGAAGCATCGTGGTAAGGATCTTATCCCCGTGAAACGGAGTGCCTTTAATCCGACTTACTAAGCCCATGCGCAATGAACATACAATAAAAGTAAAGGCATAATAACAAAGACGAGTTATCGGACTTTGTATATCCGATTGAACACATCTCACGTCCAATCGAATATACGTCATCCAGCGCGGCGAAGCATCGTGATAAGGATCTTATCCCCGTGAGGCGGAGTGCCTTTAATCCGACTTACTAAGCCCATGCGCAATGAACATACAATATGCATAAAATAAAGACAGAAGTAAACACAAAGATACTTGGCGCGGCGAAGCATCGTGGTAAAGGATTTTAACCTCTTCAATTAGAGGACCTTTCATCGCACTTACTAAGCCCATGCGCTTTTCTCATTATTACATAAGTAAATATCATGCAGCAAATTAAACGGCGGAATAATTAAACAACTCAAAATTAAACAAATGAACATGCCGTTTACTCAAGTGATACGTGGAGTTGTGGCCCGAGTACAGATCATACTACCGTCCATTCGGAATCGGCTATGAAATTTACGTCCGGGTTTTCATCCTATATACCACAAGAGGCGGCATGCCTTTCATCCAAAATTCACAACAAACATCGTATATGCAACAAATACAACAAATGCAGAAAATATAATCGAGATAAATGAACAGAACTTAAATAGGAATAAGTGTGAAGAATACCCTCAGGTCTAACCTTTTGATTGTCCTCGGACTTGCGTTTCGCGGAGATCGGAAGGGATAAAGCTCCGCAACTTTTCTGGTTCACTGGTTTGCGTTTCCCCTCGCTGTTTCGCTGCTCAAGCCACTATTTTAACTCGGCTTTGCTGCTGTTTTTCTCTGTGTTTCTGTTTTCTGTTTTGGTTTTTTTTGATTTTGTTCTTGGGTGTGACTTAGGTTGTGTGTCTCTTAGGTTGTGTGAAAGGGGTGTGTCTTAGGTTGTGTGTCTCTTAGGTTGTGTCTTGCTTGTGATTTTTGTGTGAGATGAGAGAGTGAAGGGGTCTTGGGCGTGGGCTACCGAGATTGGAGAGCTAGGGCTTAGGCGTCTTAGGTTGTCTTAGGTTGTGTGTCTCCAAGAAACTCAAAGGTTTGGTGAAGAGTGGTTTATATAGAGAAGGGTTAAGGTTGACAAGGGAAGGGATTTTGTGCATTTAATTAGGATATGATTTGGTTTTAAACAAGGAAAGGATTTGATTGATTGGGGGGACAAAATATTTTAAATTAGGAAGTCAACTAATCTAA
Source organism: Zanthoxylum bungeanum (assembly GCA_019454045.1). NCBI lineage: Eukaryota > Viridiplantae > Streptophyta > Magnoliopsida > Sapindales > Rutaceae > Zanthoxylum > Zanthoxylum bungeanum. The sequence goes on along the minus strand of SKCR01011027.1, from coordinate 91,002 downwards.
ATTGGTGGATATCTTATTGAATTAGGAAGTCAAATATTTAATTGGCTTTAATTAGGCATACAATATTTTAAGTTTGGGAATAATCTTATTAGATTGGGAATATAATTGGTTGATTGATTTTAATTAGGCATGATTATATTTTGGTTTAATGTGTGATTTGTTTATTTTAGGCATGATTTAGTTTAAGTTGGTAATTGTTTATTTTATGTTTGGTAAATGTTTTAATTAATATTTATTTAATTAATTTGGGATGTGTTTTATGGGCTTTGGGGGCTAAATGGGCTGGGGTGTGAGGCTAGCAGCAAAACCAGAATTACCGACACCGTTCGAACGCCTGATCGAACGTGACACGAACGCCCGAAATCTGCCTTCCGTTCGAACGCCTACACGAACGCAGCACGAACGAAAACAATGAACCTTCTTTATTCTGAATTCCCCTTCCGATATCCGTTTCCCGCGGTTTTCATGACTCAAAAAGGTAGTGCCTCCAAATGAGACTCATCATCGGGTTTCACATGCAAAAATGCAATGCCTACAATGAGCTCTTGTAGTTGATAAATTCTGCCAAACAGAGACAAAGGAGGTCAATTCGTCTTCTTACAGTCACTTCAGAGCGTTCGTGACCATCAGATCATGAAAGGGTCCTGGATGCGCGCCATGTGTCAGTTTCGGAAACAATTTAGCAGAGCTGAGTGAACGGTCGAGATTATAACAGCAGTGAACGGTCGATTTTATCTACCTTTTTAGCGGGAAGCCGGTTGATAGTTGACAAATGTCAAACTTAGAGTAAAACCCTGGAAACGATTTGATAGGCATTAAAACGGATGTGACGGTTACGCGTCTCGAGAAAGAATCTCCAAAGGGGCGGTGAAAGGATTTTTTGTGCAAAAGAGAAGAATTCGACCAAGCATCTTGGTCGAACCGAGGACATCATGGCAACACGACAGTAAACTCCTCTTCGCAAAAAGATCAGCCAACACTTCATCAAGAAGACCATTCTTTTTTTAGTTCCCGGCACCAACTCGTATACTCGTTGGAACCGAGAACTAGGGGACAGATGTTGGCGGTATTTTCAAGTTCTATAATGTTTAAACAGTATGACAGGGGTAAAAAGGGTAATTCCTCCTCCAAAAAAAGTCATCAACCTGCCCGGCCACATAAAGACCAACCACTTTGGATCAACGGCCGGGCAATCATCAGATCGGCAGAAGCATTCTCAGTCCAAAGAGCCATCATGACCGACCACAAGAAGACCGAACATGAGGCAAAACATGCTCCAGAAGATAAGGAATCCTATTTCTACGGATAGGGTGACAAGTTGTCCTATTTCCATGGGGCCAACTGATGAGTTAGTATCCTAGTGGGATAAAGGAAGTGAAGGTAGTTTTGACTAAGAATCCTTATTGAAAAAAGAAATTGTTTCAATTAGGAATCCTTGTAAAGAAGGAGTCTGATTTCTTCATTATTATAAATAGGAGGGTAGAGTATGTGTAAAAGGCATCAGAATCAATCTCGGGATCATCAAGATCATTGTTGAGAAACTTGTAAACACGAAAGAGAAGTAGATCTCAGTAATAAAATACCATTCAGTTTGTGTCCGTGAACGTAGGTTGGATCAAATCCGCCGAACCACGTTAAATCTCTTTGTCGATTGGCGTATTTATCTGTCTTTTGCTAAGTTTGCTTTTTGTTCCCCTGTAACCAAACAAATTCACTATTGAGGGAGGATTACCTCGGGAGTAATATTCTCATATTGCCTTGAGACCAAAATCAGCCGTCAACAAATGTGATAAAAATGAAGATCTTGAAACAAAAATAAAGATCTTGAAAAACAAAAAAAAAAAAAGAAAGGAAAAAATAGAGAGAAACGTACTTTTTATAAGAGAATAGAATGATTTATCAAATCTCTTGAATAACGAGCAGATTTTTTTCTTACGATTAACTTTTTATTTATATAAGACACTTATTTACTGTGTTTAGATTTAATTTTAATTTTAATTTTTTGTAATTCATTGAATTATTTATTTTAAAAATAAAACTCAGTAGTTTTATTAGTGCACTTAATAATCAAAACTTCACTCTGTTTTTTAAGGGTTATTATCATTTTACTATTTTAAAAATTAAGAAAAAAAAAAGAAAAAAAAGAAGTATTGAGTAGTGTAATATTTTACTATTGTATTTTTTCAAAGTTTACATTTTATATATGTATCCTCATTAAAAAAAAAATTATATTTTATTATTATATCTTTTCAAAAAAATTATTTTCTACTATAGTAAAATATTACATTTTACATCTCAATACTTATTGTACCCATGTTATTTTCCAAATATTTCTTGTAGTAAAAAATAATATTTTTTTAGTAAAATGAAAATTTTTGTAAAGATATGATATTAAAAATATTACACCCCAATACTATTTGTTTTCATTTGTTATTCCTCGATTTTTGAAGTAATAAAAATGATAATAACTCATTTTAAAAATTATTTATAATGTGTGAAATTTCTTACTCTTTAAAATTGAACATTCAACTAATTCCTTTAAAGTCTAGGGATTTTACATAAACTCGTATTTTAATGGATAATTATTCGATTAGGATTTTAAAATCCTAAATAAATATCCACAAATTTTTAAAATATAAAATACAAAATCGAAGCGATTCTCATTTGAAATGAAGTTAGATAACATAATAATTATTATTATTATTTTAATATAGTTTACTCAAGAGTTGCCCACTCAATTTGTTGAAAGAGATGTTAATTAATCAAAAGATCAAATTATATAAAATTTAGATTTAATAATAGTGACCAAATATTTTCTTATTCCATTTTTCAAACTGACATATACAATATTATTGTTTTGAAAAATGGATTCAAGATTTTTCTTTAAAAAAATTTGTATAGCCAAATTGGGAAACAAAATGAAATATTCTCGTATATATATATATATATATATATATATGTGTGTGTGTTGAGAACCAGAAATTAATACGAAGCATACATTAATGTGTTTGTAAGAAGAGGGACTTGTTATAAAGGGACAAATGGTTATGAAGGAATGAATCTAACTAACTACAAAATGAAATATTATTATTATTATAAGCAAGGATGGATGGATATGCATGCATGGAGTTGAAAAATCAAAATGATCTTTGGAGGCTCTTGAAATCTGCAGATTCGATGCATTCCAAACCAGGCCTGTAAGGATTCAACAATTTCAAAAGCTCAGTTGCTTTCTCCTTGGTTATGTCACCACACCCGCACTGTAATAACAGCACCAGCTTCTGAAAAATCCCTACTTGCAATCCCTCAAATAAGATTCTGTCTTGATGTTTTTTCTCAAATTGCTCAGTTTCCAAATTGCTGAAACTGAATACTCAGTGGCCAAATCTGACACCCTCAGTATCTTCTTCACCAGCACCGGCACCGTCAATGCATTTTCATAAGCTTCTTCTCTCCCATGGCTACAATCGCAGAGTGCATCAACAACACCTAAACCCACTTCACAAATGGCCCTTTCAGAATTAATCAACAGATTCAGCAGCAAAAGACCAAACCCATTTCAACAAATGCTGATTTTATTCTCTCGTCGCCATCATTAGAAACCATGGCGAATATTATCATTATTGAAGCTTTTGTAATCGTATGGCTTGTAGTAGCTGTTGGGTGTTTTATTAAACTAAAAAGAACTTCATTCACCCCTGTATCCGCCATTTGTAATGCCTCTGTGTAATCGTATTGGCAAGATATCAGCTCTTGTAGCAACAAAATTGCGTCCTGTTTGGCTGATAAATGCTTATTGCTGTTCTTCAGAAACCAAACCAAGCACCGTAATGAATCTTGTGATGTTATTAATAACGTTTTTGAATCGTTATCAAGTGGAAACATCCAATTCAAAGCTGCTAAAATTTCTTCCAAAACATTTTCATTCCTTTCAAAGTCTCTTGCAAATGCATCAAAAGCAGAGGCTAACACAGCCGCAGTTCCGATAACCACAATGCAACGCCTGTTCCGTTCACTTTCGAATCTCCATTTCTTGATCTTATTCAACAAATCCAGGCAACCGCATTGATCCAAACAGTTCACCGAAGCTGTGATACCAAAAAGCTCCGACACCTCGGCTGACGTGACCGGAATCCTCGGCGTGGGAACCCGTTCGACGCCGTGACGTTGGTTCTCGACGCACCATTCTTGAATCATTTTCCGGAGACTATTTGGTACCTGATCAAAGCTCCTCAACATTAAATTGGTTACTGGGCATGTAAAATTACCAGCCTCGAGCCATTTCTCGATGCTTTCACGATCATAAGTCATCCCAGAAGAGACTGTGACAGGATCTTTATAAGATCAAGAGATAGGGCAAAGAAAGTGATTTGGTATCACAAGCTGATCAGAGCTTTGGGTTTCTGCTTTTTCCCAGCTTTAGTTTTTTTTCTTCTCCAATCAAACATTTTTCTTTAATTTGCTTGTACAATTTTAAAATGAGGAGAGAGTATTGAAGGGGGTTTATAAATAAGTAGATTGTTATTATTATTATTATTATTGCAGTTGCAGAGGAAGAATTTCAACACGCGGTGTACATGCAAGACCTGGAGCTTCATGTAGATGTAAATTATTAAAGAAAGAAAGTTGAAGAGAAGCGTTCAAATTGGGAAAATATATATTTTGTTTTGATTTCTTGGGTTTGAATATTGACTGTTGAAGATTTGAAAATATAAATCTAACTTCTGAGCGTCAAAATAAGAAACGGTAAAAAGGGGGGGAACACAACCCATTACAAATTGGTTTGATTGACGCGTACGTTGACGGAGGAGAAGACCGGCGCCCCATCCCCAGCTTCGCGTTTGTTCAAGTCCTTCGTGCTGTATGAAAAATAATTTGTCAATAATAAAAGGGGAATTTCATATACCCGATAAGTTGGCACATCATTTTTATTCAAGGCTGCCCCCCCCCCCCCCCCCCCCCCCCCCCCTTTTTTTTTTCCTAAAAAAAAAAATAATAATAATTATAATTCAATTTAAACATAAAATATTATTTAAATATATTTTACCTATATATCAAATGACATAAATATACCCAGCAAAATAAAATAATAAAAGTTTGATTCTCAAATTTTTTTTTTTTTAAAAAAAAAACGTGCAGGTGAAGGAGCCAAATTTGGCTTTCATTTTTATTATTATTATTTTTTTTAATCTGACTTTAAATTTAAAGCTAAATATATCATAAGATATAAAACGTTTATAATTTACTGACAAGTCTTTTCAAATATTCATATTTTCTTTGTCCAGACTTCAAATCATAATTTGTAAAATATTACATATAGTTAACATTCATAACTACAACTTTCAATAAGGAATCTCACTCATATTAAGAGTTTCATAAGTTCAAAATAAGCCCTAAGATAGCTATATTATAATAATCACAATCACAGTCACACAATCACGGTTACATTCACACATACAACTCATCACAATATCAGTCATGTACACAATTCTCGGCCACATTTCTCAATTATAATGACAATTATAAATACTTAATCATATTTTCAGTTAAGATATCAGTCATGTACATAAAATTCTATTATATTTCTCAATTATATTGATAGTTATAATACTCAATTAGTTACAATATTAGTCACAGTTGTCACATCCTAGTAAATCTAGAATGTGACCGACAATAGATAGTGAAACCATCTCCCTAAGCCTCTGACGTGTACATACATAATGTGTCATGATTCATAACTAAACCGTCTACCATGAATGCATGCATCTCTCTATACAATGCACATGAATTACATGAAAATATATTTTATACATCATGCTATATACATATAGGAAACGACTTTCCTTAGCACGTCGGTAGTTGCTTGTGGTGGCACCGGCTGCGGTATGGATCCTTACAATTTTTTTTGCCTTCACCATTTGCTGTAGTATCCGAAATCAATCATTTGGTGTCCAACGCTTGGATCAACCACTCAATCTTCCGAACTATAACTCGAAACCAACAAACCGAAGTGTGAGATTCACTCACGAAGATCAAAACTCTAAACTATTTAGAGAATTAAGAAGTCACAGTGGTGTTTGGCTTTTGGAATTTCAAACACTCTCACAACACTTGTGAATGTTTAAACTCTCTCAATTTCCTCTCAATTGCACTTATGTGAATGAATGCAAAATGTTAACCTTAAGAAGTGAGAGAAATGGTTGAGATTATATTCTCTTACACAAGTCAACTAACCCTATCAGCATCTAATGCTTTCTTGCAATGGCCAACACAAAATGTCAATGTCATAACAAAGCATAAGAAATGATAAACTAAAGAAAATGACTTTGTCATTAAGCAACTAATGTTTTCTTTCAATGGTAAACACATAAATGTGCAGGTCACACCAAAGCATAAGAATGAATTAGCTAAGACAAAACTATTAGGTGTATACAAGCCACCTAATAGACATAATAAATTGGAGAGTATGACAAGCCATATGCTTTGTTCCAAGGTAATAAAAATCACTAGCTCAATAATGATTAAATTACCTGCCATTATGTTGTAGTAATTATCTCATAATTATTACTAACTTGATTATCTCATAATCAAGACTTGATTAGCTCATAATAAAAGAATTCTAGAAAACATTAAGTTAAACTAATTTACAGAGTTTTTCATTTGTGATAATAAATATTATTAATCTCATTAATAATATATAAATATAATGTGAGCATATTATTAGACATTCTAATTATATTACGTTTGCTATAGTTAATCGAGCTAGCAAGAGGACCAAATATACCTACGGTTCTGAGCTGCAATAATTTCAAAATATAAATTAAACCTTTTAATCAAATATTACGAATTATTAACTCCGTTTTATTCCACTAAAAACTTGAAGTTGAACTCTCGTTACCGTAGATGGATAACATAAACTGAACAACTTCGGTATCCAACAATATAGTCATTACATATGGATATATCCCTTCACGAATATCTCATAAATAGAGCTGGGTCAAAAGTTCGTTAAACCCCTCTAAATTTTTTTTCTCTTAAGCATCATTGATTCTATAATGAACAATTAATTCATAACAATTATGAATATAAATCTTTCTATTCGTTATAGAAAAGTTGGGGGCTCAATTTGTTCAAGTCCCGAATCAATTCTTAAAATAGATATCTTCTGTTTCTCGTAAGAATGAGTGAATTTTATATCTATGTAAAATGTTCCCAGCTACACACCAAATCATATCCCCAAAATACGTAGTTATTGGCCGGGAATGCAACACCAACCTTATCATAGTAAATCAAAAGACATAGCCTATAATGCAGGAGTTCGTAGTACACTCAAGATTAAGATCGAATCAATATATCACCTATTAGATAAAATGAATTTCTTTGGTTTACGGATATTAAAAGAAATCTGTATTTATCTGAGTCCAGTCCTATATGATCTCATCATACGAGGTGCCTCCATTTTCATGTCACTACATGAACGATCCCGGATCAAAGTCGTCATACAAGTATAGAATGGACAGCAGCTATAAATAAACCACAAACAAAGTACCCTCTTTGTTTGCTCTCTATAGACTATTTAGATTACCAACTTCAGACTTAAATCCTCTTGTGCATCAACCATACACTAAGTATCAAGGTACAATAGTAATCAAGGTAAACAAGACAATTGAACAATATGCATTATAAATCAAACATCTTTGTTAAAATGAATAATGTATTTATTATTATTACAATAATCAATTTCGTTTACAATACATGAAGTTTTAAGACATAAATCCCAACAATATATGTATATAGAACTCGGCCTTGTGGCCTTGGTAAATATATAAATGTGTGGACCCTTGACACTGTGAACCCATAGATTGATCCTAATAAATGCGGTTAGTATCCATCCTCTCCAAAGATTGTCCTTTGCATTTATGAAACCATGCAATGCAAAACTGATAATAGAGAAGTAAGTCATATAAATGACCTAGTGAATGAATACTGAAAATGAAAGTAAAACATAAAAATATATTATTTGTATAAATAATATCATCTGCACTTATAAAATCATGGACACATATCGTAAATCATGAAAAATGAATCGCAGGTATTGAAACGTAAATTGTAAACCATGTACTATAACCAAAAATATGAATCATAAACTAAAACTTGAGCGGAAAATTATAAACTTGTGAGTAATTTGTGACCATGAACTGATAACTATAATATGATCTGAGACTATAACTATGACTTGAAACTATAAACTTGAGTTGAAAGCTGCAAATATGATTGTAAGTACAATGCGTAGACTGCTTAATATAAACTTATAAACTTGACTGAAATATATAATATGAATTGAAACTGGATCATGAACTGAAATCAAAAACATCAACTGATACTGTAATAATGATCTAAAACCGTAGACCTAAAACAACCATAAATATGACATATGACTATGAACATGATAATACAATTGCTAACCGTAAACCTGACTTTAAAATTATAACATGAACCGAGAATCTATATCATGTCTGTAAATTGTAACATTAATTGAGAACTAAAACATGATAATGTGTCTGTAATCCATAAACATAAAAACTAAGAAACATATCGTGACTCAAAAGCTGTGACATGAACTAAAAACGTCACCATGAACTAAAAACGTCAACACGACTTGAAAATATCAACTTGACCTGACAATGTCAACATGACTTGAAACTGTAGACATGACTTAATATGTACACATAATGACATGATTGCAAACTGTAAACATAACTTGAAATCGTAGCATGTATACATAAGCTAAAAAATATAACTGTACACATGAACTACAACTGTGAATTTGATAACATAACTTGATTGTACATCGTAAACTGTAAACATGTCTGTAAATCAAAAACTTATATTATATTCATGAACCGCATACTGTAACGAGTAAACATGAACTGAAAACTGAATTATAATCCGAAAGCATAAACATGGACTAAAGACATAAACATAAACTGAAAACATAAGTGTCTGAATCCAAAACATATACTTAAAAACACATGATGAAAAATAACTTGCCATGAAAAACACATGATGAAAAATAACTTGCCATGAAATCTTCAACAGTGTCGTAAATGAGGCCGTGAAACCTATTAGGTGACCTAGTGCCGTGTAAGCAGAGTAACATGAATATGAATAGCCTAAGAGGGTCACTGAAAGACCATTAGGCCTTTGAGCTGAGTGTACCCAAGATAGCTATATATGTGGGGATGACACTCTACTATAGTTTGAAAACCTTTTATTTCTTATTTTTATAAACTATTAACTGAAAAACTTAAAATGAGATTCATGGAATTCATGAATTGAAAACATATAATCATGAAATCGTAAATTGTAAACATAACATATGGGAGATATGAGCTGAAAATTATAAACATGATCATGATACATGGCAAACATGACTATAAACTTATAAACATGACATGTAGGAAACATAAAAACATCAACTGGAAATATGTAATTATGGTATGTAAGTTGAAAACATAAACTATAAACTTGTAACGTGAAAACGTAAACTGTGAATGCGTAAATATGACAAGTGCAAAACATAATTTGAAAACTATAAATATGAACTGCAGACTGAAAAACATAATTTAGAGACTGTACACATGGACTATAAACTAGTAAAACATAGACTGAAATATAGAAATCATAAATAGAAAATATATAACCATAAATTGACATGTGTACTGGTTCATGCAGACAATGTTTTGAATTTATTACATGTTTTTGAATAGGTATGGATAAACGTCGTCCAAATGGATTCCCTAACAAGTAATTCTAAATGGGAGCACACAAACTGAAAACGTAGATTGTAAGCATGAAACATGCATAAATTGAAACATGCGGTGGGAAAGCTTAAATTGAAAACATGATTCATAAACATGTACACATGGACTGCAAACTTGTAAAACATAAACTATAAATTTGTAACATAACCTACGAAACTTAAGACGTAACTTACATATCATAAATTATGCTTCTTAAATCATAGTATGTACGTACGTCGTAAGTAAAGTATATTACCATGTAAATAACATGAAAACATAAATATGAAAGTATTCACTCACAAATTTTATTCATACTTCACCTTAAAATTTTATTCGATATCGAATACAATATAAATAATTTAGAAAACGCTGCAAAATCTTTATGAAAATATTTTTCCCAAAAAATGGTATAAAACACGTTTACGACCGAATCGACTAACCAATACCACAAGGGCCTTCCTAGGTTAGCCCCAATAGTACTTGGACAGTTTGGGGGCTGCCCGAATAGTGACCAATTCACTGTTTGGTCAGCCATTATTCGGTTAGCTCAAAAGTTACACAGTAACACCATTTTCACCGTTTTCGTGTATTTCATTTCAAAATAATTTATAGCAATTATTCTAATGCCCAATACACATCCAATGTATTTAAACATCATATTTTTGAAAAAATTTAAAAAATACATCAATGTATTTAAATTTTTTTTGATTTTCCAGACCTGAAACAAAATATGAAATTAATATTTTTCATGCTTTAAATCCAATTTTCTCAACATTAGTCTAATTTATATCGACACTGACAAGCTCAAACAGTGGTTCTTTACTCCCAAATATAAGAGTGTCAAAGTAATGAAATAACTCAATAAGTCCGGGGTCGATCCACAAGGAATAGATTTAGTAAAATAAAATAAAAATTGAGTAAAAATAAAAAGGCTTGATTTGTTTGAAGTGATTAGAGAATTTTAATTGGACTGCAATAATAAAATAAAAATACTGGGGGGGGGGGGGGGGGGGGTTAGGGAATCCACTTTTAATATTTCAAATTTAAAAATCTAGCTTTTTATAATATATAAATTATCATTATTACCCAATTAATTTATTTCAGGAATTAATTATGCCAAAATATATAAAATCAGTCATAAAAGCGGTGATAATTTTTATCTATAATAAGTGATAAGTTTTATCTATAATAAGTCCAGTTATATACTCAATTATATCAAATAAATAAAACAGCAATATAGGTGATAACAAACTTTGTCAATGATTAATCCAAATTTAAATTAAATATTAATCATTAGATTATAATTTATATATTATAATATTAGAACATATCCAATCTTAAAAAAATATTGTTTATGTGAACAGTATCTACGAATATATAAAAAGTTCAACCCTAAAAAATCATTGTTAACGTGAATAATAAACATAGTTTGAAAAAAACTAATGTTGGAAAAAAGACTGGTAAACTATGGATATAAATATGGTCAAATTCAACTTCGGATTATGCTTTGGGCAAAATAGGAAGAATCTTAAATTTTTTTTTTTTTAATAATTCATTATGAGTTTATCCTTATTAAGAATCAGTTGTTGTGGAAAATATTTTTTTATAAATTCGAAAACGCTAATGCGTCCTTATTTCGCGTATTTTTTAATTAATTTTAAATAACTAACTGGCGAGAGTTTAAAATCTCAAATCCTTATCGGTATGAGATTCGAGATGATTTTTTATCTTATATAAAAAAAAAAAATTAAACGATGATTTAGGATGATTTTTCATCTCAAATCCTGAATTTAATTTTGCCTTAAATTCTCAAATCCCAAACTGAGATTCAAGATAATTTTTTTTATTACGAATCCATAATCAAAATGAGATTGATATTAGGAAATCTCAGTCCTTCTCGACCGATTACCATTTCTATCATTAATGGGTAAAATGAAATTTTTAGTACATATTACCAATTATTTAAAGTTGGAAAAATCAAACTAATTCAAACATTATTTAAAAAAAAAAAATTCCAAAAATGGTAACAATAATTGTTATCAATTATTTAAAACCCGGTTTTATCCATCGATCCGGGATAAGGAGAAGGTTAAGGGTTAGAGGTCGAACTGGGATCGAGCTAGGATCAATATAAATTTTTTTATTATTTGTAACATCCCGCCTAGGTCAGGATGTTACCGGCAGGAGACAGGAAAATCAGTCTTCATAAGCCTATGATTATAACGAAATTTCGACATGATGTATTCGTAACATCATGCAACCTGGCTTATAGCCAGCACCCTAAGACAACCTGCTCATGCAAACTCAACATATGCAACCATCATCTATGCCTCAGACCTGAACTCAATGAACAAAATATAAATACTTGGCCTGCGGCCATAACTCAACGTAAAACTATACTATTACATATGCAATATAAATACATATACAAAACAAAGAGTCGTGATGACCCATAACTCAACCCAGGACTCAATGACTTTCTTGACTGCAATTGGGGTGATCTTTTGCCTTCAAAGTTTTCACTGAAATCTTACTGGCTCAGTATGACTGCTACTGACCTGCAAAACTAACAAACTGTTGTGGTGTGAGTCATAATGAGCGTACAAACACATACAACGTCTAAGTTATGTTTCGGTATTAACTTGAGTTGTTTATAAAACCATTAAAGCATTTTCAAAGTTTGAATTAACCATATAACTCTTATCTGTTTTTATTTTCATATTACTTGCTACTAGTCTTTCTAACTATTTAGCAAAGCACAAACTATATTACCGATCTTTTATCTGTCTACAAACATACTTTAGCTTCTCTTTGCTATTTTCCTTTACAAACATATTGCTTGATACTGATCATTTTATCTGATTAGTCATACCTTAATCATGTTTTCTTTTTATATTTTCACACCTCTACAACATACGCATCAAGTCTCTACATTATTAAAAATCATATCAAAATCCATTACGCTTTTGTTGTGCTAATCTATTAACTTCTCACTTTCCTGCTCTTTAACTTCTCTTTGCTAATTAACCTAAGCAATTATTATAGCTTTCTTTCTTTTATCCTTTTTGAAATATCATCAAATCGGTTGTACTAAAATATTAGTTCTGTCAAATATTTAATCCACTATCACTGATCATGTATACATGCACATGTAATCATTGCAACATGTTTTAGCATTCTTACAATATGTTCTTTTTGAGTAAGCATACAACTCATATAATCATCATTGATACATATACATTTAAATAAGATCATGCTACTATGCACTAGTACTCTACAAAATGTTTTTTCTATATGAACATGCTACACACAAAGTCATCCATATATGCATACTGATGCAAACATGTCATTATGCATTTATGCCAACTATATGCTTTAAAATGATAACCAGAATGTATGATCTTTAACATGTAATTTATTTAGAAAATACTTCCTGAAAACCCATTTTTCTGGAAAAATATTTTATAAAAATTGTTTCTGAAAACTCTTTTCTGAAAGTTTATTTTTAAAACTTTTTGCTGAAAACTTCACTTGAAAACTGATTTCTACTTTAAAATTCTGAATCTCTTATAAAAATGCTGTTTTCTGGAAACTGTTTCTAAAATCTATTTTCTGAAAACTATTTACTAAAATCTGACTTTTGAAAACTATATACTGATGATCTGAAAATTGTGTACTGAAAATCTGAAAACTGAAAACTGATGATACTCGATGCCCAGGACAACAGCTCAACTGCGGCATCTCTGAAAAACTGTTGGTACTCGATGCCCAGGACAACAGCTCAACTGCGGCATCTCTGAGGCTGGTGGTACCCTACATCCAGGACAACAGCTCAACTGGCAACGTAGAGCTCTACACCTAGGACAACAGCTCAACAGGCAGTGTAGCCACCACTATGGACCAGGTACACGATCCTAAGCCGCCATCCTGGCCCTACATGTGCATATGTTCCATGTATCAGTCAATTCCAACTGTAATAGTTACATAATGGGGTAAGGTTTTACCTTGTTCCCTGAAAAACATGTAAAGAAAACTCATGCTTACAAATCTCAAAACTGGAGGAAAAAACTTTCTGAAATACATTTCTTTCAAAAGCATTCTGAAACTTTCCTTTAAAACACATTGAATTTTAAAACCATTCATAACTTCAACTTAACTATGAAAATCTTAACGCACATAAGCATATACTTCTAATACTATCTTACTAATTCTATACTTATATTTGTATACACGTTCAAAACTCAGATGCTACATCACTCCATGCACATAAAACCAGAATTCCAAATCGCATACATATACTTATTTCCATACGCAATTCTAATTACACACATTTAATATCTTATATTCTTTCAAATCATTTAATTAATCTCTAGGCTTATAGTATTTATAAACTATTTACTCTTTTACTCACATAGACATGCCTTTCACAATCCTTTCGTCACTTATCACTATTATATAACAAATAATATTACTCATATATAGTTACTTACACATACTTAAGCTTAGTTATGTATGCACTCGTGTTCTTATTTTTTTTTTTTTATATTCTCTACATGCACTGAAAATATAGTTACTTTCTTACAAATTGTCATTTTTTAAACTTTAATCTTATTCCCTAGACTTTAAACTCATACTTTATCATTCTTTAACCTTAATCTTGAATTTCCTAGTATCTTACTTGTATATATATGTATATAAATACTTCTTATTTTATGGTTATACGTATACTTGAAAAATTACTTTATTATCTAAATTCAAACATAACACGACACAAGTAATCATCACATGGATTACTTACCTGGCTAAGCGAACACTCCTACTCCTAGTCCGATCTGTCAAAACAAATAACAACATAAGATCAGAACCGCTATTTGCGGAACTTTCTACTTATCTATATAAACTTCCGGACTTTCCCAGACTACACGAATCCTCCCTGATTCTACCGTTCAAACTTCATTACTCTAATATATCCTTATATACTATTCTAAACTAGCTAGATAGCTCCGATTCTCATTTTACGCGTTTGCGACAAATCTTGCGGAAAAGTTTCCGCAAACGCTACGGAAGGGTCTCGAACCCTCCGAACTTATCCAGAATTACTTAATTACCCTAGCAATGCCATATTTATATCATCTTTATAATTACGGTCATCTATGTTCAGTCACGCGAGAAACTCCGTTTGACCGGAAACTCTCTAATTCTACCGGATCAATCTAATTTATTCCGTTTCTGCCCGGATTACACCACATTCATCGTTTTAACAACTTAAATCAAATCCAATTCATTTCATGTCAATTCGTTACACTACGAAACTACTGGAAACATCCGAATATAAATCAATAAACTTTAAAATAACGAAATTTTAACGGAGAGTCGTACCGAAATTCTGAGGGCATATTCGGACTCACAACTGTCATACGAACGCGCTGGTGTCTTCGAAATTCTGATCGAGCTACTGTTCATCTGGGTCACGATTCATCCGAATCTTTCTTCCTCGATTTGCGTGCCACCGAGCATGCATTATAAAAACCATCACCACCATCTCGTAGTACTCGTCGAGGGCTTCGATTTGGCGGATGGCTCGGGCCGTAAAACCTAGGGGTGTTCATAGGGTCGGGTCAACCCGCGACCCGACCCGACCCGACGTGACCCGACCCGACCCGCTCGGGTTTATAAAAAAATTTGCGAAATTTTGACCCGACCCGAATTTTTCGGGTTACTCAACGGGTTTGTTATCATTGACCCGACCCGACCCGAATCTATAAAATATATAATTTTTATTATTATTTTCCTAAAATATGTATTATTATTTTTAAAATTTTTACTATTATTTCATTTGTTTATTATTTTTTTGTATTAAAATTTTATATATATGATATTTTTGGGATATAAAATAACAAATATTAATATTTCAAAATAATTAATTCATTTAAAAAAAATTATTATTTTTTTAAAATGACCCGCGACCCGACCCGACCCGAACCCGGTCGGGTTCCGCCTCACCACGACCCGACCCGCGACCCGATTTTTCACTGACCCGACCCGATCAGGTCTAACAAAATTTCAAAAAACCCGACCCGGCCCGACCCGTGAACACCCCTAGTAAAACCAATCGACGAGCCGGGATCGACAAACCCACGCACTCCTCTTTCTCCTCCACTTTACGCTGTTTCCGGCGACCCTCTGTGACGGCGCCGGCCACCAGCAGGTGCGTCGTGGCCGGACGCACCAGGTGCTAGTGGTCCACCGGCGAGCCTCCCTCTCCCCTCTCTCTCTCGCACGAACTGCATCCTCTCTCCTTTTTTTTTTGTTTTAAATAAATAATGGTAAACAAATATCTCAAACAAAAAATTACCAAAATATCCCCACTTATAAGGGTAATTTCGAAAATCATCAATTTTGAAGCCCTTCTGGCACGATTTGCGAAAAGTGTTCAACATGAAAGTTGTTCGTCTCGGAAAAATGAGTCCGATGGTTCGAGAACCAACTTGATCGGAGTTCGTTTGCTATTTCTATGACCAAAACTATAAACTTTACGCGTTTTATAAAAATCGCTTAACTGACTTTTGATCCCACGTGTTTTCCAACGCTGCAAATATTCATAATATATTAATCCAACCCATATAACATCGCTTGAACACTTATCCGCTAATGTCGCTCTGTTTCGGGACCTCAATTTCGGTCTGGGAACTCTTCCAAAATTATCCTGAAAATCTGGGATGTTACATTATTATTATTTTAGATAAAAAAAAAAATTAATGAATTAATAATCAGATAACCAAATTTAAACTAATTTACAGTAAATTAATTTTTTTTAAATGCTCAGAAATGATTTGATAAAATCATTAAAAACTATTATTTATAAAACATATTTTTCAAAATAAATATAAATATTGAAATGTTAGCCAAAGATATTAATAATTATTAGCAAAAGATGAGTAAAAATGATAGGCATTAGTGACAAATAATTTCCGAGTAAGAGAGACCATGAAGCAAATCAATATACACATGTTTCTGCAGGAATTCTACATATATATATATTATATATATATATATATATATATTACCGGATGATAATAACAATATATATGTTAAGTTGCAAGAAGGAATCGTAGAGATGGATTATTGTTGAAGCTTCTTAAATTGGTATCCATTCTCAAATGTTTGGATGAGGAGGCTAGTCATAGTTATCACACCATTATAAGAAAATTAGAGATTATCGGTTGAATATTTAATTAGTAATTTAAAAAATTTGATTGATAATCACGATTATCGATTGAAAACTGACTAAATATCTTTAGTCTGTATTTGATTTTTCAGTGATAAATTACTGATCGAAATAGCGTCGGTCGGTAACTTACCAACCGAATTATCGACCGAACTTCATTCGGTCGGTAAACTAACTGTATTTAAAAAAATTTATGGGGACTATACAAGACCAGCCATGGATAGGCCCCACACATTGACTTTACTACCACCCAAGAGTAGGTCCAGATTAAACCTACACAATCCATTTTTAATTCTAGAATTGGCAATGCCATGTTTCTTATTATAAGATGTAATATATATATATATATATATATATATATATATATATATATATATATATATAATATATATATATATATATATATAAAAGGTAGAATAATAATAATATTAAATCATAATAATTTTACCAAAAGACCATTATTCGGTTGAAAAAATGACTAATTTTTTTTTTTTTTATAATTAATATTATTTTAAACACCGATCGATCAGTAATTGTTGGCGCAGTAAACTGGAGTCAAATTAATCTTTCGCGTCGTATTATTGACTGACTATCGACTGGATGTTTGGTCGGTAATATTTCAATCGGTAATTAATTAGAAAATATTTTTATCATTTTCAATCAATATTTAATCGATAAATTTTAATATTACCGACCGAAAAAATCGGTTGATAATTTTATATTTTTTTATAGTGTAAGTGGATATGTAGTGACAATAGGCAAATGAAGATAGATAGTTATAAAAATAAGGTTGAAATTCGATGACAGGGACTTTAAGATGGGCCTTGAGAACTTACAGAAGGGACAAGTTTTTTTTTTTTTTTTTTTTTTTCACTACACGTGGACGTGGTTCTATAAAATAATGACCCTTTCGAGTTTTCAGGTCCTTCAAGTCCGGTTCGGATTTCTAGACATTGGTTTTTTTTTTTTTTTTTTTTTGAAAATAATAATTATCATTAAAAACTCAATAAGAAAGGATACATCTAATATTCGAAGGAAAGCATTCTTCCAAATAACAGGGTGATCAACGCTAATTGCAAGTTTTGCAAGCGCATGGGCAATATTGTTACAACAACGGGGAGCAAAGCAAACAAAAAATCTATCCAACCTAACAAGCTTTTCGGTAATATCTTCAATGATCCACAGAATCTCCGTCATCGTGCCTTTCCTGTTAGAAATCAACTCCACAACCTGAGAACAATCGGTTTCCACTACCAGTTGGCGTAGGTTAATTCTTCCGCAATCTTTAGCCCGAAACTTATAGCTTCAGCTTCCGCTATCCGGACATCACCATTGAATAATACGCTATTAATTGCTACGCATAAAGCCTCCCCTTTTGAATTTCGAAAGACCACCCCGAGGCCCGCTTTACCATTGCCAAAACCCACTGCCGCATCAGCATTCAATTTAATCCATCCTTCTGGAAGGGGTTTCCAAAATTGATTTGCATCATTCGTTTGCTGGGCGGAGAGCTTAAAATTGGGATAAAAAATTGAGGTGGCTGGACTCTACCAAAGATAAAGCTTTAGCCCAAGATCTTGAGGGGTTCTCAGCATATCCATCGAAAAGTTGGCTGTTACGAGCTTGCCAAATCACCCAGCAAATGGCTCGAAAAAGTTCCACATCTTCCTTTCCACCACTCGACAACAGGTCATCCATAACTCCCAAAAAATCAGCACTACCAACAGCCTTAATTCTTGAGAAAAAAAGGGACAACTTCCACACTCTAAGAGCAAATTTGCACTGGAACATTGCATGAACAATATTTTCACCTAAAGCATCACATCTGAGGCATCGGGGGTCTTCAACAACCTTCTTTTTCCAGAGGTTCTCTACAGTAGGAAGTAGATTAACAGCAGCCCTCTAAAGAAACAACTTGACTTTTGCAGGCATAATGCTATTCCAAATCAGATTCCACGAACCTCCCCTACCATCTGAACTACAAGGCACATTTGTAAATTTATCCTTCCACGCAAGTTGGTATCCACTTCTAACTGAATATTGCCCCTTTTTTTTTTTTTTTTTTTTAATCAAAATGCCATATTTGGAGATCATCTGTAGGTCTGCGAGGTAATGGAATCTTCAGAATTTCTTCAACATCCAACTGGTGAAAATTTTCCTTTAAAAAGTCTTCATTCCATCTGCTTCCATTCAGCAACTCAGCCACTCTAATCTCCAAATCCGAGGATGAAGGCATAATTGGTTTGAAAGCATTAGGTCTAGGAATCCATCTGTCTTCAAACACTTTAATTCTCTGCCCATTTCCCACTCTCCACCGTAAGCCTTTCTCTAAGAGCTGCCGACCCCACAAAATGCTACGCCAAATGAAGGAAGGGTTCGAGCCTAGTTGGCCTCCAAGAATCCCAGATTCGCAAAGTATTTTGCCTTCAGAACTTTAGCAACTAGGGAACTTGGTTCTTGAATCACCCTCCACCCTTGCTTCACCACCAGCGCTTGGTTAAGAAGTAAGGTCCCTGAAAACCAGCTCACCTCGATGTTTTGAGAATCACAACTTTTCCCATTTAGCCCAGTGAATTTTTCTTTTATTATTCGTTGATCCCCACCAAAATCTAGATATTTCCCTTTGAATATCATCACAAACCCCTTGCGGAAGTTTAAACACGCTCATCGTATACGCATGTATCGCTTGAGCCACCGCTTTAATCAGTACTTCTTTGCCCCCACTCGAGAAATACTTAGCTTTCCAATTTGAGATCTTCCCTACAACCTTAAGTCTGACCTCATTGAAGAAGTTTGACCTCTTCTTGCCAATCATCGCAGGCAGCCCCAAGTACTTCTCATGTCTTGAGACAACCCTTAAGCCAAAGATGTTTTTGATAGTTTCCACTCTATCTTCTCCTACTTTGCAGCTAAAAAACATTGAGCTTTTTTCGAAATTAAAGATCTGCCCCGAGGCCAAAGAGTATCTGTCAAAAATCTTCTTCAAAACTCGGCAGTCCGCATCCTTAGCCCTGGAAAATATCAAACTGTCGTCTGCGAACACAGAAGGTGAGAAATTGAGATTTCCTTATTAAATCGCAGACCCCGAATCAATCCCTCATTTTCAGCTTTTGTGATAATCTGCGAAAAGGCTTCTGCACATAGAATAAACAGATAAGGAGAAAGAGGACACCCTTGTCTAAGCCCCCTCTGAGGAATTATATTTCCCTTAACTGAGCCATTGAGAATCACAGAAAAAGAGGAAGTTGTAATGCACCTCATAATGATCCGCACCCAATCTACATTAAAACCCAGCTTCAGCATAACTCTTTCCAGGAAACTCCACTCAATTCTATCATAAGCTTTACTCACATCAAGCTTTAAGGCCACTACTCCACTTCTTCCTTTTGATTTTCGAATCTTATGCAAACATTCATAGCCTATTATAATATTATCTGTGATGAGTCTACCTGGGATGAAAGCACTTTGGGTGGGCGAAATCACATGATTTAGTATATGTTTTAATCTATTTGCTAAGGTTTTGGTGACCAGACGATAAATGACATTACAAAGACTGATAGGTCTAAAATTCGACACAAACTCAGGCTTTGTAACCTTGGGGATTAAAGCAATATAAGTGTGGTTCAGAGGCCATATATTACCCCCACTATTCAGCACATGTAGGCAAGTTTCAATGACTTTTTGACCCACAATTTCCCAATGCCTCTGAAAAAAACCTGCTTGTAAACCGTCTGGACCTGGGGCTTTTGTTAGGCACATTTGTGACAGGGTCTCCCTGACTTCCTCACCAGAAAAAGGCCTCCTAAGATAATCATTCATCTCTGGGGATACTCTGGGCGAGATTTCCTCCATAATACCATCAATATCTTGCCTAGAGGGCTCCACACTAGAAAAAATATTTTGGAAATACTCACAGAAACCTTTTCCATATCTTCTTCTTCCTCTAACCAGCGTCCCTGCTCATCCCAAATCCCTCTGATTTTATTCTTTCTATTTCTAGCTGAAGCCCTTTGGTGGAAGAACTTAGTGTTTTTATCTCCCCCCTTCAGCCAATCAGCCCTCGACCTTTGCTTCCAGTACATTTCTTCTTTAATCAGCCACTTATCAATTAACGATTCAATCCTCCTCAGCTCCCCACCATCCTTGAAATGTTTCTTCTCATCCTTATAAGCTCTGAGCTCTCCTAATAATCTCTCCATCTCTTTATCCATCCCCTTAAATTCTTCTCTACTCCATATGTTAAGCCTCTCCATTAGTCTGCTCACCACTTCTTGAAACCTCATGATCTTATCTGTAATATTCTCGCTGTATAATTTCATCCATTCCATACTTATGATCTTCTTACATTTGTCATACAGATTCCACCTATCCTCAAAATGAAACCTCCTATTCCTTACCTGCTTGTGGTTGCTGTTATAACTCATTTCTTTCACCTCCATTATTATTGGGCAGTGGTCTGAACTCCATGAATCAACATTGGTTGCACAGCCATTATGGAAACTCTGCCTCCAGAAGTCATTGCACAAAAAACGGTCCAATCTCTCTTCAACTAGGTTAGGTCCATATCTCTTGTTCGACCAAGTATACGGGTACCCCCGAAACCCCAGATCACTCAATGAACAAGCTCTGATTGTTTTCTTAAAATCAGCCATAGCCTGCCAACATCTCTCAACTCCTCCATGTTTTTCATTAATATTCATTATTTCATTAAAATCCCCAAAACACAACCAAGGCAGGTCAAAAAGCTCATTTAAACGTTTCAACAAACACCATGTATGCATTTTTTGATTATTTTCTGGGTGCCCATACACGCCTGTGCATCTCCACAACAATTGATTTTCCCCCTTCACAATTGCGTCAATGTGATGTAAACTAAAAGATTTTACCTCTACGTCAACACTGGAATCCCACAATAAAGCTAACCCCCCCCCCCCACTAAGGCCCCTTCTATCAACACTAAAACAGCAGTCGAACTTCAACTTTTTACTAATCCCTTTCATCTGTGCACTCATTAGCTTTGTCTCACTAAGGAAAAAAATCTTCGGCTTGTGCACCTGGAGAACCTTTTTAACTGCTCGGAACGTCCGGGGGTTCCCCAATCCTCGGACGTTCCAACTTAGAACATTCATTTAAATCGGTGGGGCTGGCATGCAGCCACCACCGTTAAAGTTTCGTCTGTCTCCTTTGCTTCCTGTTTTTGTATCACGTTCTCTATTTTTCTTTTTTTCTCAGAAGGGTTCAGTTTCAGGTCTTCCTCTCTAATTCTCTTTCCCAATTCCAGCCCACCCTCTGTGTTCAGAAGCCCATCTCCTTTTCTAGCCTGCAATTTCCATTTCTTCTTTTTTATCTCAACACTTATTCCCTCTAGCCCTATATCAGTAGCTTGGGCCTTAACAGGTTGGCCCAAAGTAAAACCTCTCCTATCCCGTGACTCCACTTTTCCCCTATCTCCTGTTATGATTTTGCAACTTTCAATTTCACTTCCCGCCACAAAGTTCACTTCCCCCAATGCTTCCCCTGCTGCTACACTGTTTTCCCCCAATGCTTCCTCTGCTGCTACACTGTTTTCTCCTGACACGCAACCTAGGACTGGCAAGTCTGTCAACTTTGGACCCTCCCACTTGCGTTGATTACCTGTCAACTCCCTGTCAGCATCCATCTTCTCCCCCCCACCGTCAATCTCTACCAGCATAGTAGGTATTGAAACAACTTGGCTCACCTTAGTTTGGTTGTCAGCATGGTCCTCCGTTTGAGTTACTCCGCCCTCTTTCTCCCTGCTAGCCACATTGCCTTCCCCTTTATGCTCATTCACTCTACCCTTCCAGGACAGATTCTTCGTTCCTGGAGTTGCTTTAAGCCACTGCCCGTAAGGGAAGCACTGCTGCGATTGGCCCGAGTACTCGTGACACTCTCTGAAAGATGACCAATGCGTCCACACCAATAGCAGAAATCTGGCAGTCGCTCATATATTAATGGCATTATCACATCTTCCTTGCCATCTTGTTCCAAGATTAAAACTTTCTGCTTTGTGATGTCAATAGAGATTCTAACCCTTCCGTATCTTCCATAGCACTCGCCCTCTGCATCCACCCCCACATTTTCTACCTGTCCAATTTTACTACCCAGCTCTTCCAAAGTATCCTTTTCCATACACATAATGGGAACATTATGAATTTGAACCCAGAATGAGGCATGCACAAACATATGCTTTGTGACATCCCCAATACCAGTCGGTATTGTTAACACCAGCAATGCCCCATCAAAATGCCATGGCCCTCCGGCCATAATTCTGCGCTTATCTACCTCAGATCCGAATCTGAACAGGAAAACATTATCCCCCAGACCTTCTATTTTAACCTCTTTCAATCGTTTTCCAGATCTGTTGCATTACCACTTTAAAACCCTCTTTATTGACCGCCCTATTTTGGAGGATTTTCCCCACCAAACAGCCTGCAACCACCCTTTCACCCTTCTCCTTCATCTTGCTACTAATAGAGACCTTTACTCTCTCATTCTCACTAATCTTTATTTGCTCACACTTCTTAATTAGTTCCTCCGTATCCATTGTTTTATATCGCCACTCGGGACCCACTGCACCAGCAGGGCAAGCAGAACAAATCACCGGTACCACCACAATTGAAGAAAACCACGACCACCTACCCCACCAGGGCACACTAGGAAAATGGGGAGCAAAGCCCCAATGAAGGGGAAAGGGCCAAAACTAAAACCCTAAAACACTTTCACTCGAGTTTTGGGAAAACCAGAGGAAAGACTCTCACTCATGTTTTATAGGTCTCTATCCTAGACATTGGTTGTTATTTGGGGTTGTTGCTGCTTTTTTTTTTTTTTTTTTATACAAGCGGTGATTATTTATCCCGATGTTCTGTTTATATCCCCTCTTCATCTCATATTTATTTTAATTGAGGGTAAGAAATTCCCAAATAATTAATTTTTTATATTTTTCGATCCCTAACCTGAATGGAGAGGGACTCTAATGACTCTCGTCCCAAAGAGAATTCTTGCCATCGCTATTTATAAATGATATTAGGGTTTGGCAATTTAATGATTATGAGTTTTCAATTTCTCAATATTTTTTTAAGGTAAAAAAACCATTTATATTTCTTGTTGAAGCTTCACATTTATACCCGCCCCACCAATGAGGTCTTATTGTTTTCTTTGGACTCGGATGAGTTTCATGGACCTAATTATCTGGCATGTATCGACTCATATGGCTTTATTCTATGACAATTAATTGTTTAAGAAGCCTATGCAATTAGGTCTATGGACAATTAGGTCGATCGGACAACTATATCCACGTACCTGTGCATATAACATGACACCAAAGACTTAGAAATACAAACCTTCACTTGCAATTATATATTTACCCCTATTATAATGTTAAAATTATAAATTTTAGGGTTATTTATAATTAATCTGCATTAGGGTTAATTATAATTAATCTGCCGATTTCTGATTTCTTAAAATCATTCGATTTTAGATTTTAATCATTTTTAATATTTTTTTAGTGTTTTGATTGACGATTTTGTGTAAAAAAAGAAGGATTTTTTTAAAACGATTAAAAATAATGAGAATATGCTTCGATTTAAATAAATTATTATCAAGGTATAAATATCAGTATGCTTAATTTATTATATTTTCTTAAATAAGGATAATACTTTCCATTTATATTAAAAAAGTCCCCATTCATATTAACTTGATTAAAAACTTAGATTATTTATAATTTTCCATCCTAAATGAATGATTTTTTAGTGTTTTCTTGGAATATTTTAAGATATGAGTTTTGACTTTTTTCTTTTAATCATATGAAATATCAATTTTACCCTTCCTAATAAATTTCTTATTAATCCCTAATTATTTCCGTTTTCCGATTAAACTGTCCAATTTAAAATAGTATTTTTATTGGTCAAAGCCTGGTTAGAGTGTGGCAGAAGCGTGTAAAATAATTTTCAAACTTTTACCCAAACCGGCTCGCCAAGATATCGGCTAGCTTACCATCCAAAAAGACTGCATTTTGGACATCTAAACGACTCACCGTTTAATAGCTATGGGTTAGCCGTTATCGTATACTTGATTAGCCAATAGTGAGCTGATGCACATTCTGACTTACAGGGCAAAATGACTAGTGGGTTCAAAGTAATCAATTAGCCATTTTACCCATGAATTTGAGCATCCAATGCATTCCGACTTAAATGAGAACAATTCTCATGCAGAAGGATCCCATAACGACATACAGTGACCAATAACACTGTATTAAACCATTTAATCAATATTATAACTTAACATTTGAGCATAAACATACATATATACAAATTCATGCAACACTAGAACTTATAGCAATTATTGTCCAAGAACCCCATATATATAAATAACTGAAGAACAATCCTAGGTTAAAATTTTAACCTATGCATTTGAAACCATAATCACAAAACATCAATCTAGCATGCAACCTATGCATTTGTTTAACTTAATTGTTGAGTGATTTATATGATAGGCAAACAAATGAGGGCAAAGAAGAAATCTTGGATTTAATATTTAACTTTCCAATCTAGAGTATAAGATTTATGCTATGTTTTTGTTTATGCAGTTACTAATGACTATGATTAAGTATTTTTTTGAAAATGGTCAAGTGGCTCATAAGGATGGGAAATTAATTGGTGTGAGAAACTGATACACCGAGAGAGAATTTGAAGAAAATATTGTTTTTCTTGTTATTAGATGAGAACATATGTTGCCTTTATATTACAAGCTCGGATATTTCGGGAAGTTATCCGTTACAATATTATGGTAATAATGTACAATTAATTACAAAATCAATTATAATCAATTGGCTTAATTACAATTGATTATAATTGGCAATATATCGTGCCATATCTTAACATCCCCCCTTAAACTCAAGGTGGTAGTAGAGGAACCAGCTTGAGTTTGGAAACAAGAGTGAGAAAGCGGCTGGGAAGAAATGACTTAGTGAAAATATCCTCCAGTTGGTCAGTGGATCGGAGATAAATCAACTGAATAGTGCCCTGAATAATATGTTGACGTATGAAGTGACAATCAATCTGGATGTGTTTGGTTCGCTCATGAAAGACATCATTATGAGCGATTTGAATAGCACTCTGGTTTCACAGTAAAGTCTGATAGAAGGTGGTTGAGGGGCACCAATATCCTCCAACAGCCATCGTAACCATAATAGCTCGGCTGTAGTATCAGCAAGAGCCCTATACTTAGCCTCAGTACTAGAACGAGCAACAAGAGTCTGTTTCTTACTACGCCAAGATATAAGAGAGTCACCGAGAAATAGGCAATAGCCAATGGTGGATCGACGATCGGTAGGATCGCCTGCTCAATCTGAGTCTGAATAAGCACGAAGCTGAAGGGAAGAATGGGAGGAGAAGTGAAGACCGTAGAAGAAAGTGCCCTTAAGATAGCGAAGTATACAAAGCACAGCAGCATAATGTGTGGAACGAGGAGCAGCCATGAACTGACTAACAATGTGAACAGCATAAACAATATCTGGTCGAGTCACTGTAAGGTAAATGAGGCTACCAACTAATTGACAGTAGAGAGTAGGATCATCCAGAGAGGTTCCATCCATAGGGGTAAGCCGAACATTATACTCAATGGGGGTAGGAGATGTCTTGCTGTCTGTCAGACCAGCTCGAGAAATGAGATCAGAGGCATATTTTGCCTGGGAAAGATAATATCCATCATCAGATGAGGTAACTTCAAGACCGAGAAAGTAGCTCAGAATACCGAGATCTTTCATCTCAAATTGGCTACTGAGAGACTGCTTGAGATCAGTGATTCCAGAAGTATCATCACCAGTAATAACCATGTCATCAACATAAAGGAGTAACAAGACAATACCGTTATCAGATTTACGAATAAACAAAGCCGAGTCATATGGGTTGGAGGTGAACCTAAGCTGATGAATAACAGTACTAAATTTATTAAACCATGCCCGAGGAGCTTGCTTCAGACCATAGAGAGCTCGTCGTAGGCGGCACACTTTGTTTGATGGATGAGAAAGACCAGGAGGTGGTTTCATATACACTTCTTCAGAAAGAACACCATTGAGAAACGCATTCTTGACATCCATCTGAAACAAACTCCATTTCCGAACAGCAGCAACAGCAAGTAAGCTACGGACTGATGTGAGACGAGAAACTGGAGCAAAGGTTTCCTCATAATCAACCCCATATTCTTGTGTAAAGCCATTGGCAACAAGACGTGCTTTATAGCGTTCAACAGAGCCATCTGAACGAGTTTTAATCTTATACACCCATTTACATCCCACAAGAGTTTTACCAGCAGGAAGGTCAACTAAGTCCCAAGTACCGGTCTTGTCCAACGCATGTAATTCTTCGTGCATAGCTTGCTGCCAATGAGGATCAGTGGATGTTTCTTTATAGGACTGTGGTTTATGTAAGGAAACAATAGCAGAGAAACAGTGATATCGGTTAAGATAAAGAGGAGGATGTATTACTCGAGTAGGATAACGAGAAGAGGATGCATCAAGGTGGTTTTCTATCTCAACATGAGCAGTAGTAGGATCAGCAGACGAGGCTGCAGCAGGAGCAGACATAATAGTAGATTGGTCATCGGTAGGCTCGTCCATGTGTCCTGCATCATCAGTATTGGGAAACAACTCTATAGAGGGGTTAGTAAATAATGGAAGGTGGGAGAAGGAAGAGACTTTGAAGTCGGAAAGAGAGGAAAACATTGTGTGTTCCCAGAAGAAGACATGACGAGAGATTCGAAGTTTTTGTGACACAGGATCCCAACAACGATAGCCTTTGTGTACGATACCATAACCTAGAAAACAACATAATCGAGCACGAGGTTCTAACTTGTGATGTTCAGTTGGAGGGATAAGGACAAAGCATGCACACCCAAAAACCTTAAGAAGCTCATAGGAAGCTGAAATACCATGTAAGCACTCATATGGAGACTGGTGGACTACAGCAGAGGGTATTCGATTGATAATAAAAACAGCTGTGAGGGTGGCCTCACCCCAAAATTTCTCGGGGCAGGAGGATGAAACAAGCATGGATTGGACTGTATCTAGAATATGGCGATGTTTACGTTCAACTCGTCCATTTTGTTGAGATGTATATGGACATGATCGTTGGACTAGTGTACCGTGATCAGTGAGGAATGATTGAAGCTTAGAGTCAAGATATTCCATAGCATTATCGGTGCATAGTATTTTGATGGTTTTGGAGAATTGAGTTTTGACCATTTTGGCAAAGTCAATGTAAAGCTGTGGAAGTTCGGACCGCTGTTTCATGAGAAATATCCAGGTAAAACGTGAATAATCATCAATGAATATCACAAAATATCTTGATCCCCCCATAGTGGGTGTAGGTGAGGGACCCCATATATCAGAATGAATTAAATCAAAAGGAGCAGTTGAAATAGACTGATTATTATTAAAAGACAAAGTTGGTTGTTTGCCAAGCTGACAAGAAACACAATGTAAATCTCTGACTGTAATAGAACCTAAAGACCCATTGGAAATCAAAGGACGAAGTTTACTTAAGGAAGCATGACCGAGACGCAGATGCCAGAGATGAAGAGGAGAAGAGCTAGTTGCAGCACATAAATGAGAGATACGAGCGGAAGGAAGATACAGGGAAGTGAGCTCAAACAGACGTCCAATTCTACGGCCTATCCCAAGAATCTGTCCCGTCTGCGGATCCTGTACACGACAACCATTGGAAGAAAAAATGAGTTCAAGGCCAAGTTCACACAATTGTCCAACAGAAATAAGATTAAATGTAAGTTTGGGAATTAAAAATGTATTGGGTAGTGTGAGTGTAGAGGTAGTAATTTGTCCAGTTTGACTGACATTCATCCGTGAGTCGTCGGCAGTATGTATCGGCGGTGCAGTTGTGTTTAGATCCAAAATGGAGAAAAAGTGAGGTTGAGAAGTCATGTGATTACAACAATCAGAATCAAAAAACCAAGATGAATTACCTGATGTAGTAGACAAGGCAGTGGAAGTACCGGAAGGAATGGAAAGTATTTGTCTAAGAAGGGATTCTAAGTTACTAGTAGGCATGGGAGAGGAATAAGGGATACTGACATCATTGGCGGCGACAGCAGCTATCACAGGTCTCGGAGGTTGACCGGGTCGGGGAGGACGAGTGGGGCAATGTTCAATTGTGTGTCCAGACATCTTGCAGTAGTGGCAATCCATCTTAGTAGGGCAATGAGATGCAACATGACATTTTTTCTTGCATTTGTGACATTCAGTAAGGCTGCATTTAGTTAAAGTATGGCCAGATTTATTGCATGTACGACATATCTTGGGACCATCTTGGAAGGAGTGTTTGTTGGCAGCGGCAAGCACAGTATCATCTTAAGGAGGCTTAAGTAACCCTAATCTGGTTTCATCAGACAATAAGCGAGAGACAGCAGCCTCCAATGTAGGCAGGGGAGTTTGATGTAATAAAAAAGCTCTACAAGATTAAAAATCATCAGTAAGAGCCATAAGAAATTGAATTAACCTCATTCGCTCACGGTGTGCAGTATATTTGGCCGCATCAACAGCACAATCCATCGGAGGTTCTGAAAGAGCAAGTTGATCCCAAACAGCCTCCATTTTAGCAAGAAAGCTGGTAATAGGCTGACCTCTATCCTGTTTTAAATTATGCAACTCCTCCCACAATTGGTACTGACTAGAGAGATCAGAGGTAGTGTATCGTATTTCAAGTAAATCCCAGCCTTCTTTGGCAGTGTCATAGCGCCCAAATTGGTGGTGAATAGAGGGAGTAGAAGTATTTCGAAACCATGTCAGAATCTGATGATTCTTGCTATCCCAATCCTCAAGACGATCCGCAAACTTATCATCAGGCTCATCAACACTCTGTTTGGGGAGCTTGATATCCCCCGTGACATAGCACCATAACTTTCGGCCTTTGAGAAAACTGCGCATCCCCTGAACCCAGAGACGGTAGTTTGAACCTGTGAGAATAGTAGGAATGAGCTGCATAACATCAGATTTGTCCATTTGGAAAATTTCAGAGAGGTCCTGGAAAATTTCAAAAAACCCTCAAGATTTGGAAATTTCAGAAAAGTAAGGAAGTTTTCAAATCTAACACTTTAGTCCAAATCAACAACAAGAATCGGAATCGGAGTGCCGGTGGTGGAATCAGAAGCAGGCAAGGACGAGGAGTGCAATGGTGGTGGTCGTGAAGCACCACTCGTCGTATCGGAGGCGGATCGGAGGGGGAAAACCGGCGGTGTGGTGGTGGCAATAGGGCGTGGATGGAAAAATTGGAGGCTCCAAGTATGGGGATTTTGGTCGTGGGTTTAAGGGGAGTTGAATGGTGGTGGTTGTAGGCGGTGAGAAGGTCGGAGATGTTGCCAGAGAGAGGATTTGTGTCGCGCCAAGGAGGGGCTCGGTGTGGATGGTGACGATGCGACCGGGGTTCAACAGTGGCAGTGCAAGCTCGCCGGATATGGAGGAGTGGATTGCGGTCGTGGGTGGGGGAGATTCTGCCGTGAGTGGTGGTATTGGTGGCTAGGGTTTTGGTGCCTAGGGTTTGTAGTGATGAAGGATTGGAGAAGAAAGCTAATGGGTGGTGTTTGGGAACAAGGATAAGAAGGACCTGGAGTGGAACAACTTCACAAGGGACTGTTTGGAAACAGTAACTGGGGGATGAACCTAGGCGTCTGATACCATGTGAGAAACTGATAAACCGAGAGAGAATTTGAAAAATATTGTTTTCCTTGTTATTAGATGAGAACATATGTTGCCTTTATATAGGCTTACAAGCTCGGATATTTCGGGAAGTTATCCGTTATAATAATATGGTAATAATGTACAATTAATTACAAAATCAATTATAATCAATTGGCTTAATTACAATTGATTATAATTGGCAATATATCGTGCCATATCTTAGCATGACCCAAGTACTTCATTACCCGAACCCTTATCCGAGACACCCAAATAGGCTTTAACAATGGCTAATAGTTGTGTATTTTGCCTTCAACCAGAGCTTGAAATCATTTCTTGGAGATGGAAAGCTCAAGGGGTAACTTTACACTGCATTATATTGCTGACATAGACATTCCAATTAAAAGGCGAGTGCATCAGAACCTGATTTTCAGTTTTGAAGTAAAATTATTTTTTCTTTTAGCTGAACAGCTAAATATAACGTTTCTGCAAAGAAACATTCATTGAGTTCCGAAGTGGGATGCTCAATGTTTTACCAATTGGCTGAAACTATAGCGAAGAAGAAAGAGATGAGTTTGAAAGATATGGCAAGGTAAAATAATTATGTTCTTTATCTTAAAGATTATGTTGGAGCTCTATATATATTTATGTTTGTATATTACCTATTAAATGATATTTTTTTTGCTGATATAAACCATGCACCACAGAAGTTTTAGATTCACATATCCACCAAAAATGGTACCTGTGCTGCGGGAGAAATTTGCTCGCCTTAACTTGACTTTTTGAATTAGAGGGCAAATAAGCTTTGATGTGTGTTGATATTAATCTTTGAAATTTTTGCTTCTATGGTAAATTGGAAGGATAGTTAATTGAATCTATTATTGTTTTCGACATATGTAACAGATGTTCCCCCTGAGCTGGTCCAAGACATACAATTCACTTCCAACGCCACACGATTTCTCCAATGTGCACTTCAAGAAAAATACGGATTTAGTGACGGAAAATAGCGACGGATTAATCCGTTTCAATACTTAGAAACAGAATAGCGATGGAATTGAAATGGATTAGAGCATTAGCTACGAATTTAACGACGGGACAAAATTCCGTAACTAATAGTGGCAGGAATAATATTGCGGGAAAGAAAGCGACGAATTATTGAATTCATCTCTATCTATAGCGATGGAATTCATATTCCGTCTCTAAATAGAGACGTAACTGAGACGGATTGTAGTTCCATTTCTAAATAGAGACGGAATGAACGAAAATAATTCCGTCGCTATATATAGCGACCAAAAATATTTCCATCTCTGTTTAGAGATGGAATATTCATTCCGTCTCTATATATAGCGACCGAATTATTTTCCGTCGCTAAATAGAGACGGATTTTATATTCCATCTCTAATATAGCGACTGAATTGATTTTCAGTCGCTATATATAGAGACGGGATTAAATTTCCCTCTCTAAATAGCGACGGAATTAAATTTCCGTCGCTAATCTACATAAATAAATCGAATTTGCTTTCCATTTCCCCGGTTATACTCCCAATCCCTAAATCGGTGCTCAAATTTCTTTCCCTCAAATTTCTCTCACTCTCACCCTCACTCTCACTCTCACTCTCACTCTCGGTCGCTCGCCCCTCATACTCTTACGAAGAAGAGTAGGTAATTCAATTTTCTGGTTATTTTTCTTTTTTCTTTTGATGGAAAATGAGAGAAAATTTTCTTGATTTGATTAAGAAGAATGATTTTTTTGTTGGCTCTATGTTCTCTCTTTGTAGAGATATTTAGTTCACATTTTTTTCACCTTTTCCGAAATAGTAACCCAAAATAACTTCATTTTGTTAATGTCAGACTGTCAGTGGTTATGATTCATTCATTTTATGTTTATGGGGATCTATAATCTATTTGCTCGTGCCACTATCCCAAGCCATGATTCAACTATGCCCACATGGTTTCTTAATTACAGGAATGTTGTTTCATTCAAAATATATTTGAATTTGAATTATAAAGAATAACTTATAAAGCTTATTGGCTTTCTGTTTTATGGGATTGTTCAGTAATTTATATAGGATATTGATCGACTCCGAACAACTGAAAGTTCTCAAAATGCTTCACATGAATCATTTGAGTTGTGTATGTGGAACTTTGGAGCTAGTAATAACTATTAACTTTTCATACAAACAAGCGTATGGATAACAAAAAGTCATTTTTTTAACATCCTGTTTTACTGTTTTTTTCCTTTTTCTTAACAAATGGCCAACTAAATTATTGCCCCCTGCTACCTGTTGTGAACAAATATGCTTATGTACTCAATTCCACCTATTGATTGTCATTGAATCGGGAAATCGCTTACTACTATCAAAGTTTTCCAGCTCATTCGATCTTGCCAACAACTGTTCCACATCTAGGCATATTTCTTGATTTTTGTGAATGCATTAGTTCACCTCAAAATGGATATTGATACGTGAATTGTCTTTAGTTTCTTCCTTCAATGAAGACATACTACTTGTGGATACCGTATGAAGGAATACCTATATTTATAGAGCTGAATTCAGACATGCACAACATAAGACGACCACTTTACTACCCTCTTTTTCTTATAGGAAACAATGTTTATATTGAAAAAGAAAAGGTGAAAAGATTACAAAAGCGGACCAGTGGTTCACTAAACGTGGATGACATACGTTAATCTGGATCATGTATTTGCTCTCTGGAATTTTAATTTTTCTTAGAGGCTAAAAGTTCTTTTATCCTGCAGAAATTTCGGCTTATCGATACTGCTGGAATTCAGAAAAGGGAAGCTATAGCTTCATCAGGTAGTAATCTTATTTATAATGTCTATAATATCTGGCTTACGATCCTAGCACTTAGTGCACTCTTTATCTTCCTCTTCTTTTTGATCATTTTGGTGTACCCATGTTCATGAATTATAGGTACTTCAGTTTTTGAAGCTGCAAAGTAGCAACCACACCTGTTCTTTGTTTTTAGCTGATTGGAGAGAGTTCTCTTACTGTCCTTATAATCATTTCCACCATATAATGTTCCATTTCCCTATACATGTGTACTAGATTATGTATTTCTGGCAGCTAGAACTCTCTCATTTTTGCAAATGGTCTGGGTGTGGAATACGAAAAAATTCAGCATTGGAGTGTCTTTTCTGTGTGTTAAGTTAAATATTTCCATTTCTGAAAAATCTACCGAACCTGTGTTGTTAATAATAGTGATAAGTGCGGTTTATATCCACTTATTCTTGCATTCTTAGCTTATTCTCTTGTTAGATTCTGTATCATTTAATGTATTTTGTAGTTTGTTTTATGTTTTATTTGTAGGAAGCATTGAGACATGGATCTTGGAGCAAATTGGCTTGTTTTGGGACCCTACAGACGCATCGGAAGCCCGCGGGAAGAGTGGAAAATACAGAAATCACCAGCTAGAAATTTTGCCTGGTGCCACGACGACGCTTCAGCTTGCACATAGTGAATGGTCGAGAGTTGGGCGCCGCGACGCCACTTTCTAGCGCCGCGGCGCTGCTTCACACCCCCAGAATCATCAGAAATCAGGGTTTTACATGTACAATGACTCCAGACTTTTCTATAAATACAGAAGCTCATCCAAAACCCTAAAGGAGAGGCTAATACACAACACAAAGACTCAAAACATGTATTTTAAAGAGATCCATGGAGGAGGATTGAAGAACGACAAGAGTAGACAAAGGCGGTGACGTCCGAAAAGAAAGGGATTCAATATGGGTTTTATCATCTAATTTTCTTCTTTAAACTCTAATGATGTCCATTATGTTCATGACTCTATTGCCATTTTTTTTATCTTTGTCTTGAACTAACTCCATTATTCTAGAGGATGATGTAACTAATGTTTGAAACTATGTATTGTTTGTCAATTAATTTTATGAAGTTTTAATTCAGTTTATATATATTCTCTTGTATTTAGTGCTTCTTATTTGTTGGCCACAAATTCAGATGATGAATATTTAGAATCTATCGCTCAGGAGAGAGAGATTGTGAATATGATCTATAGAATATAACTTAGGAGTTTTATAGAGTTCGGGAGAATCTATAGTTTCTTATATTCTCTTGTATTTAGTGCTTCTTATTTGTTGGCCACAAATTGAGATGATGGATATTTAGAATCTATCGCTCAGGAGAGAGAGATTGTGAATATGATATAGAGAATATAACCTAGGAGTTTTATAAAGTTCGGGAGAATCTATTGTTTCTTTGAAGTCGTTAACAAAGAATCACATAAATTAATGAATTATTAATTACTGGATTTTTATAAGGATATCGAAGTCGGTGATTAATAATCTTTTTACTATTGCTCGGGAGAGGGAGTTGAATACTTTAGGATTATTGACTTATAAACAATACAATTGAGTAAGGATTGATTGGCATGACAAATACATATGAGATATCTAGGTGAAATCAGACTATACAATCTCTATCGTATTAGTTTCTCATACTTAAATATTTTCATATTTTATTTATTTAGTTTAATCTTAATTATTTATTTTCTAAATAAAGTTAGGTTTACTAATTATAGTACTTAGTGTGAGTTGAACACAATCTCCGTGAGTTCGACACTCTTCACTCATCTTTGTTAAAACTTGAACCGTACACTTGCGGTATGATATAAAATATTACAAGCCATTGTCGAGGATTGTTAATTTAATTCACATTAATACTATTATTAAGTAACCTTAGCTTCAATTTGAATTTTTATTTTTATTTGTAATTTATTTGTGTTTTAAGTTTATTTTTGTTTTGTTTTTATTTGATTATTGATTTTTTTTTTTTATCTTTCTGTGCTTCAGTGAATGCGAAGATCCACAGGTCTCGACTACCTCCCGTTGATCCTGAAATAGAAAGAAAAACGAGGAGACTAAGGAAAGAAAGGATATTTGAGAAAAAAGCAATGACGGTTGAAAATAGAGAGAATAATCCACCTCGGGTGGCAATCCGACATCACTTCAAGCCGGTCATAGACGATAATTATTCTGGATTGCGCATCCACCAATCAACGCTAATAATTTTGAGCTGAAACGTGCATTGATTAACATGGTACAAAAGAACTAGATTTGAGGTTCAGTTGTAGATGATCCCAATGCGCATTTAAGGATATTCTTGGAGATGGCAGATACCATAAAGAAAAATGAAGTCACTAAAGAAACTATCAGGATACGTTTATTCCCATTCTCCTTAAGGGAAAATTCAAAAGGTTGGCTGCAATCAATACATATGGGAAGCATCCTGGCATGGAATGACATGGCTACTAAATTTCTTGTAAGGTTATTTCCATCAGCTAAATCAGCCCAACTGAGAACATAAATAAGCATATTTAGGCAGTTGGAGACTGAGAATCTAGAGGCATTGGAACGCTTTAAAGATCTACTCATGAGATTCCCATAGCATAATTTCGAACACTGGATTCAGATTCAATTACAATTGGTTGAATGGTCTTAATAAAACCATGATCGATGTGCTGGAGGAATTTTATTCAAAAAATCTGTTGAAGACGCCTATCTTTATTATAGGAGATGGCCATCAATAACTATCAATGGCCAAGTGAACGCCCTACTGTGACTAAGGTGGCTAGTATATATAAGGTGGATCCTATTGTTACACTTACAGCTCAAATATCATCCCTCACAATCCATCTAGCATTATTTACCAATCAACGAGGCCAACCATCTAGTAAAGCGCTACTTTTAATAGAATGAGTTTACCTGACGGAAGATATAAGCAAGTCCAGTATGTGAACAATCGGAACTTCAACAATTATAGAGGTAATCCTATGCCTAACTACTTTCAGCTGAACATGTCATATGCTAATACAGAGAATGCCTTGCAACCTTCATTTGGCTTCAGCTATCAAAGGGCTGAGCAGAAACCTTCCTCAGAAGATATCATGAGCGCATTTGTTGCTAATACTTCAGCGAGATTTGAGAAGAATGAGTCAAGGCTGAACAATATTGAGACACATATGGGAAATATAGGGGCAACAATGAAGTCTTTAGAAGTATAGATTGGGCAGATTACTTCCTTCATGACTAATCAATAACAATATGCATTTCCTAGTAATACTGAGACCAACCCTAAAGAGCAGTGCCAAGCAATCGTTTTCATGTCATAACAACCGGTGGATACCAAAGAAGAAATCATATGAGACTATCTGGTCCGCTATATTGAATCCACCATGAACAATTGGGTGGTTGCGTCTGGCTGAAGACGTTAAACTTAGCGTTTGCGGGGAGGTAACCTTTCCGTTTGTTGTATTATTATTTTTTTTATTTTATTATGTGCTATTTATTTATTTATTAGTTTGCATGTTATTTATACAGGTAGCACGAAACACACAAAGCCTATGCAACCAAATTCTGACCAGTATGAGCTTGATCAACTCCATGCACGGTAATGTTGTTCCTTACTTTTGTTTCTTTATGTTTATCTTACATTGAGGACACTAGAAGTTTTAAGTTTGGGGGTGTGTGCATGTAGTGACATTGTTCCTGCTAATCAAATTTTTTTTTTTTTTAATTTTTATTCATAGATAGTAAAGCATAAGTCTAATGATGAATTTTGTTTGCTTTAGATGAAATCTTAGAAATGATAAGTTCCCAATTAAATTTTATCTGATGCCTTGAGTAGGTGATCTAGGTTAGACTCGTAAGCACTTATCAATAGGTTTTTAGCAGTAAGGACCTAAGTAATTGACAAAGTGACTAGTTGAAGAAATTACATGCCGGTGAATGACCGTTTGCTTAGATGTCTATCTCGATTTGCTAATGTTATGATGTATGGTATTGTTAAAAACAAAAGAAAATGAAGAAACAAAAAAATTATGAAAGAAAAAAATAGAAAAGAATAAGTTAAACCACTTATAATCGACAAATATGAAGATATTTATGGGCGAGTGTTAGGACCATCATAAGGAGAAATGCTACCTTAAAGGGGAGGTGTGTTGAAAAAAATAAATGAAATGAAAAGAAGAAAAAAAAGAAAATAAAATCATATCATACTGAGCAAAAAATAGGCAATTTCAAGATATTTTTGAGATATCTAGGCTGATTTGACCCATCGAATCCCAATTTTTTAGACGAAATCATTGAGTTGGCTTACTTAAAAATCGAGCTGTGAATGAACCGTTACACATACACTGTAAGTTTGGCTTAGATGGTTTATTCAAGAACTTAGATTTGAGTTGCATTGAGTACTTTTAAGGATCTCTGATTTCATTTATAGGCTTTCTTTGAGGACAATAATATGCATAACTATCAGAAATATTTTCTTTGTTTTTATTATTTTTATATTTTTGCATATGTATGAATGACGATTGTGGGTATCGTCTCTATAAATTCTCACGAGACTATAACTCATCCACTAGGTCCGCCTATAGGTTTAAAGG
Source organism: Zanthoxylum bungeanum (assembly GCA_019454045.1). Classification (NCBI taxonomy): domain Eukaryota; kingdom Viridiplantae; phylum Streptophyta; class Magnoliopsida; order Sapindales; family Rutaceae; genus Zanthoxylum; species Zanthoxylum bungeanum. The sequence continues at coordinate 52,847 of SKCR01011027.1, read as the reverse complement.
CTTGTTGCATATGCTAAATGCAATCGTAATCCCTACGAAAGTGGCCTAGTTAATTTTGTTAATTTTGTTTATTTAGTTTTTATTTTGTCTTTTGCTCGGGACTAATAAAATCTTAAGTTTGGAGGTGTTTGCGGTCTATACCCACTTATTCATGCATTTTTAGTTTATTATCTTGTTAGATTCCATATCATTTAATGTATTTTGTAGTTTGTTTTATGTTTTATTCGTAGGGAGCATTAAGACATATATATTGGAGCAAATTGACTTATTTTGGGACCCTACAGACACATCGGAATCAAGGGGGAAAAGTGGAAAATGCAGAAATCACCAGCCAGAAATTTTACATGACGTCGCGACGCCCACTTCCTAGCTTCGGGATGCCGCTTCAGCTTGCACATAGCGAATGGCGGAGAGTTGGGCGCCGCGAAACTGCATCAGACCCCAGAATCATCAGAATTCAGGGTTTTACATGCACAAGAACTCCAAGACTTTTCTATAAATATAGAAGCTCTTCCAAAACCTTAATGGAAAGGCTAATACACAACACAAAGACTCAAAACACTTTTTTTCAAAGAGATCCATGGAGAAGGATTGAAGAACGACAAGAGGAGACAAAAGCGGTGACGTCCGAAGAGGGAAGGATTTAATTCAGGTTTTATCATATAGTTTTCTTCTTTAAACTCTAATGACGTCCATTATGTTCATGACCCTATTGCCATTGTTTTTATCTTTAGTCATGAACTAACTCCATTATTCTAAAGGATGATGTAACTGATGCTTGAAACTATGTATTGTTTGTCAATTTAAGTTTTGTGAAGTTTTAATTCAGTTTATTTATATTCTCTTGTATTTAATGCTTCTTATTCGTTAGCCATAATTGAGATGATGAATGTTTAGAACTATCGCTCGGTAGAGAGGGATTTTGAATTGGATCTAGAGAATATAACCTAGGAGTTTTATATAGTTCGGGAGAATCTATAGTTCCTTTAAAGTCGTTAATAAAGAATCACATAACGTAATGAATTATTAATTATTGGATTTTTTTAGGGATATCGAAGTCGGTGATTTATAATCTTTTCACTATTGCTCGGGAGAGGGAGTTGAATGCTTTAGGATTATTGACTTATAAACAATACAATTGAGTAAGGATTGATTGGCATGACAAATACAGATGAGATATCTAGGTGAAATCAGACTCTAAAATCTCTCTTGTATTAGTTTCTCTTACTTAAATATATCTCTATCTTATTTATTTAGTTTAATCTTAATTCGTTATTTTCTAACTAAAGTTAGGTTTATTAATTATAGTACTTAGTGTGAGTTGAACAAAATCTATGTGGGTTCGACACTCTTCACTCATCTTTACTAAAACTTAACATCATATACTTGCGGTACAATATAAAATATCACAACATTTAGTATGTCCTGGACAATACTAAATTCTTGGACTCATAATCCTATGAGTAGCAGAATAATGTACAATGATAGAGGTTAACGACTGTTTTTGGTTCCAATGATAATTTAGATAATTTTCCCCTCGAACAAACCTCACTCAATTGTGAATTTGTTTGGTTGTAGGAACAACACAAACTTAGCAAAAGACAAACAATCATTCGACGGAGAGTGGCTCCAACCTACGTCCACGGGAGAAAGGGAAATGATTTTATTAGTCTCGGATAAATACCGACCTTGGGCTTAACAAAGAAATTACACTTGACACACCACAAACAACCCCTTGGGTATACAATATGGTCAGATACATGACTTGCTTTCTCTCTCTATCACTAGTTTGCTTTACTAGCTTTGCTCTCAATTAACAAGTGTTGTGAAATGTAAAAATTGCTAACTCTTTCTAATGAGACTTCTACCTCTTTTATATAAGTTTTCAAATCCTCTCTACAACTGAGACCCTAACGTTGGCTTATGTCGTTGAATCATCATTAAAACTCTTAGTCATTGCTTCCACTACATTCTCAGCCAATCAAATACGCTTGTTTTCCTGCCACTACACTGACCTATGAGGACCTATGGCAGTTACTGCTCCGCCACTTCCCCAGTTTATGGCAGCCGGTAAGGCCTATGATCATTGTGAACTATTGTTTTCTCTTTCATCATTAGTCTTCTAGATACGTTCATTTCTAGATAAGGCAGACGTCATGCTATCAAACTTGGTCAGCCATCCTCTATCTTCGTCCTCAGATTGGGTAATCGAGAAAATGGTACTATTTCAAATCCAGACTTCAAATTTGTTGAGTCGGGTTATTTATCCCATACGGATGATACTTCATTGGGTTGTCTAAACAAACTCTCGGAGCACCCCAAAAAAACCTCTCTAACGAGGTCGGGTCGGATGTCATTATCACTTGCTTCAGAATCTCTTTTTAGGGAGAACTCTTATCACGCATTATGGTCGGATCATTTCTTCATCTTTCCTCTTACCTCTGCGCTCATATGGTTTTAAAATAGAAGATTTGGAAAATATTTTACAAAATTATTATTCTTTATTAGGTGATAGTTATGTGACTGTTTCTTTAATTGTTAATACTGTTAAGAGAACTTTATTTGATTTATACAATAATTATGTAAGTAGATATAATATTCAAAAAGATGATACTACACAAGACATGGATGCACCAACTGAACAATCTAATATTCATGCTAGTATAAGTTGGTTCATGCAGCGAAGTAAAAAATCTAAGTCCATCAATACCACAAATCTCGAGTTTCCTTAAATTACTTTGGAGGTGAGCAGTTTTTTATCCTTGAATGGTGGAAAAAATATCAAGGATTATTTCCAGTCATGTCTGTGATTACAATGGAGGTATTAGCGAAACCGGTCTTAAATAAATCTGTTGAGCAAACTTTTATAATGGGCGGCAATATTCTTGATGACAAAAGATCAAGGTTGAAACCGGAGATGTTAGAAGCTCAAACGTATTTTGACAATTGGTGTAGGGTGGAACGTCGTGAACAAGAAAATCAGTTGGAAACTTTGGAAGATTCATGTGATAGACACAACTAATATCGAAGGCTCAACGACCGGATCGCCTTCCTCGGATGAGGATGAATAAACTATAAATGGGGTAAATTATTAAAAAAAAATATATAACGGTACAACGTAAGCTTTGATTCATCTACACCCTAAGAGGATACGTAGGCAGGTTAATTAAGTGCAAGTTTCTTTTTTCCAAAAACAATAAATACATTAATTTTATATTATTTTATTTTATTAAAAATATGGTTCCAACGTTAAATTGGACCAAACATATGATTCAGTCTAGTTTAAGATTGTGGTTCAACGTTGGCTGAACCATAGATCGAATCATATGTCTACTATTCGGTTGTGATTCAGCCAAAACTGAACGCCAATCTTACAGTTCGGTTACAGTTTGAACCATAATTGAACCGTGTGCATGTCTACCATAAGGTATTACGTTTCCTCACCCTATGATTTACACCTTTAGCAATCACTGAGCTTCCTGATCATAAGTATTTCTCTAGAATTTCAAACAAGTCTTTCCCATCCGAATAATCAATAAGTGGATATAAGTACAAATTTTTATTATAAATAGGAAAGCTTCACTTGAATTCTAGGGAACTACTGTTCATCTTACAACTCTATATGGGATTTCTTAGAGGGGCTTTATTGATAGTATCTCCTCAGTATTTTGGCATTCCATAGAGCCTAGTGTCATCCCGCTGTTCCAAATGATAGGCACCCGGGCAGGTTGAAATTTGCGCTACCGGATCGCTTCCTATTGTCTTTAATGGTGATCCGATGAATCTTAAACCAACAGACAATATTTCTCCTCCACGCCCATTTATCTTCTTATCGCACCTACTACCAAGGATAATTCGACCTCATAATTTTGTGAACTTACCAACTCATTCACATATACCTCTCATCTCTCATATTCTTCCCTGACCACCAACACATGCGGTCCGACGGATTCTGCCACGAGATTAGTCAAAGCCCACTCCTCAATAGATACTTCACGAACACTACATATATCATATTCACTGAGCTGTACCGAACACTTCCCAAGATGACCTAATGTTTATTGACCTCATTTATTTCTCATACTATATCCTAGCTAACCGCATGTGATGAAATAATTAAGCATAGAAATTTCTCACCCAGACTTGTCTTAGCCAGAAATGGAGATCGATCAATTACTCTTTAAGCTACTGAAAAGCATCCTCTCACCCTCGTTCCAATCTCAATCCTTCTCCCAACTTCTACATCTATTCCCCCGCCGATGCTTCCCTAACTCTATTTTTTCATCTTGTACCATCATCTAATGTGGTTGCTTTTTGTATTATTCCTCATATACAACGGCAACTGTTGACAGTTATTTTTCGTTCCAATGACAATATAGGGAGTTTATTCCTCGAACAAACCTCTCTCAATAGTGAATTTGTTTGGTTGTGGGAACCACACAACCAAAGCAAAAATAAACAATCATACAGACATGCTTTACGTAATTCGATGAAGAGTAGCTCCAACCTACTGTTGGATTTTCTAAGTCCCGAAGATCGAATACAAAGCAAGAAATAAATGCGAATACAAATCGAGGAAGTTGCGGAATACTTACATCGATCGGTTGAGCGACGCGGCAACGAACAAAAAATTCTTTTTCTGCCCACTGCATGCTTGGCAGTCCACTATTTTATCCTCCAAGAAATTCGGCCATGGTCCTCCTTAAAGCTCCAAGCTTTGTGCATTGTGATTTCCATACACACGGGTGGGTTTCCCTATCACCTTCGTATGTCTCTTTGAGTGCTAGCTCTACTTTATTTTTTCCATAAAAACCAAGCTTTTTCCCTCCATAAGTCACGCCCAAACTGTAGTGAAAAGAGGAAGAAGAATGCCCAAGGGTGTGAGAGAGAAGGAAGTTGAGAGAGAGATGGAAAAGTTGAAAATGTGTAATGGTTAATTGATTTCTAAAATCAATTCAACATATACCAAAAACATTTAATATATTAAATATCATTCAAGCTTTCAAAAGCTTTTCAACAACTCCCATCAAGTCACATCACTCACATCACTCAATCAAGTTGTCAAGTCACATCACTCAAAGTGACAAGTGATTTGACGCTTGAAATGACTAGCGATTTGACACTTGATGTGACTAATGATTTGATGCTTGATTTGACTTGCGTGCCGCACTCGAATTCAAAATGCGAATGCGCTCGCAAATAATCCTGGGCCCGGATTCGCTAATTCCAAATTAACGAATTCTCTGTTGCGTCGTAATTAAATCTTATTAAATAATCATGCCAAGCATAATTACTATTCACATCGCTAACGAATTAATTCTAAATTAATTCGTTCGCCCGAATTAAAATCTAATTTTATACAACCGATTAATTCCAAATTAATCGTTATCTCTCTTTAAATGATATTTTATCCCAGATAAAATATCTCCGTAATTAACCCCAGATTAATTTTCTCTCTCTTCTAATTAATTTCAGATTAATTAAAGTGTGAATCATACGTCATCGGTGAATCTTTGGGAAGCGACCCATGAGATCCCCAGATATGTTGGAAGTAAATTCGGTCGTCGGACTATCCGAACACGTACGTACCAAATACTATGTTTTACCGATTTACAAGATAAGGTTGGCCTCTAGCAAAGTGCCATGCCTACCCAATTCTCCAGAAATATCCTTACATGAATATAAGATCTGTATCAGGCGTAGTATATGTAGTATTGCGTATTTCGATCCAGTATCAGATGATCACATGCGAGGCCTGGGGCTGGTATAGAGTCTGCCCCGTACGAAGCTTATATCGAATGATAAGTAACTAGTCTCTTTATTATCAGATAATCTTGACCAAGTCATATTATCCCGACGGTTGCAACCTTTTTAGAGAACCAGTTCTGTATCCCTGCGCGATCATCATCTCCACTATGACTGGAGTGATACTTCCGTCTTAACATACACCCAACACACTACGATTCTCGATATACCCAGAAGAGGCGTACACAGAAACCGGTTAAAGTCCTGGACGACCAAAACCAAAGTATATTGATTATCGCAAGTATTAGCGGTGCAAGTCTCAGGTTAAGACCAAATACACCTACCCTGATTTCGGACTTCCATAGACATATAGTCATACTACCAATGGAATTCCGAGGGGGTCTATCCAGAGCGAAGCTGTTTTCCGTACCATTGGTAAAACACAACCTCCTATTACACTTGCATGAGTATCCTATACCCAAATATATGAGAACTATGTCGTTATGCCCTTATAACGCGCACAAGTGTAATAATAGTCTTTTACACATTCATCGATTTCCAATCTCGATAATACTCTGACTAGGGATATTTAATGATTTATCATTCGTGGACTGATACTGTCTCATATCATTCTCAATCCAGGAACAAATCATGAGGACCTCCTATCATTTATACATCTTGGTGATCTAATCACAAATGATAAGAGCACAATCTCCTTTGTCACATAGTTAATTTGTACAACAACACCATGATCTGTACAAATAGTGACGCTATGGGTCATAATTGTCCAACAATCTCCCACTTGGCCTATAGCCAGTCACTCGAGTTTCTGACATCCGAACTATGTACGGTTGGCTCAAATTGCCGAGAAAGTGCTTTCGTCAGCAGATTTTCATGATTATCGTCTGATGTGATTTATACGATCATTACATCGCCACGATGTATGATCCGAACGAATCAGATGAATAGTCAAAGTATATATCTGGATCGTTGATGAGACCATTAATTCCTTAGCTTGTGCTGTAGTCTAGCTCAGCTGCTACAGAATTATATCTAATCTAATTAGATTTATTATCGACCTAGATGGCTTCTATTACTGCCTCAGCTGTAGCAATAACCCGCATTTGTTATTTATTATGTAACAATATCTTGCTTGGAAGATTTCCAGTTCACTATTCCATTATTCAAACTGTATAGTACCGTTTAGTGACTTAAAGTTGTTTTTATTGGTTAGGAAACTTGCAGCATTGATCCCAGTCACTTCAAGTTCTCCTTCTTCATAGATTAAGACATCATCATTAGTTCTCTAAGATACTAACGGATGTTCTTAACATCAATCCAGTGACTATCACTTGGATTGGCCTGATTGTGAATCCATATGCTCAAAGAGTATGAGACACCAGGTCACGTATATTTTTCAATGTACGTGTTCTCGGAGAGTCTTAACAATTTTAAATCTATCCCAGTAGATCTTTATTCCTTGAATAAAGGTTGTTTCTCCCAAGAATTCTACAGAGAATTTTCTCGAAAGCCAAGCTTTCGCCGATTGTTGTTATGGGAATATCATTTCTAAGAAATGATATATTATCATTATTTATAGGACAGCCACTGTCAGTGCGCTCCCATTAACCTCCTTATATACACAAGAATCATTTTCGTTTTGAATTAAATCATAAACTATTATGATTACATCAAAGCGATAGTTCCAAGAACCCAATACTTGCTTCAATCCCTCCATGGATCGAATAACCTGCAAACCTTGTTTGCTAGTTTTGGTACGACAAAATCTTCAGGATGTTTTAAACATCCTCCAAAAGGTTTCTGTTAAAGGAAAGTGATTTTCCCGTTCAGCTGCCATATTTCATAAATGAAACATGCAACATCAGCAAACATTATCCAAATGGATTTACAGTGGCAACAGGTAAAAGGTTTCATCGTAATCAATCACAATGTTGATAACGATACCTTTCCGCTACAAGTCTAGCTTAGTACGTTGGTATGTTGCCTTCCATGTATGTCATCCTTGAAGACTTATATAGTACCAATAGACACAATGCATTGCGGTACATCAACTAGTATTCTAAATACAGTTGATATACATGGAATCCATTTCGGATTATATGGCACTTTGCCATAATAGGGAGTCGATACCTTATATCACTTCCTTATACGTAGTCAGTTGGCATTCCTCAATAAGATAGACATCGTTATGAGGTGAGATCAGAAACCCATACCCCGGGTTATTTTCTGACTCTCTCCGACCTACGCGGTTCTTGTGTATTCGAAGATTATTGGTATAGTTACATCTTTAATGAACTATTTGTGTTCCATTAAGGATTCGGTGCCTATAATAGTATTACTCCGATTTTCATCGAGTTTTACTATCCTCCCACTTACCACTGCATATCGGTATTCCTATTAGGAAAACCGCATGATAACAACAATCACATTGTTCTCTTAGTGAGTTGTATAAGCACTATGCTTATGGTTTCCCTAGGATAACCTATAATTTGTCACTTATCCAATCTAGATTTTAGTTTGGTATCATCCAAACATATGCCCAGCATACCCAAATTATCAGGAATGAGAAACCCAGTTTCTTTCCCGTTCATATCTAATATGTAATCTGTCAAATAGATTATTATGGAACCTTATTCAAAATAAGTTCTGTACTGTTTATGATTATCCTTTGAAGGAAATGGTAGCTCAGACCGACTCATGATTAACCTTATCATGTCTAACAAAATTTGGTTTCTCCGTTCGGAAACACCGTCAAATTGACGTGTTCCTGGAGGAGTCCTCATTTGAAAGAATATTATACTCTTTCAAGTATACGAGAAACTTATTGCTTAAGTATTTTCCATTACGATCTTACCATGACGGTTTTAATACTTTAGCCGATTTATTTGTCTATTTCGTGCCGAAACTGTAAAAGTTTCCGATTCGTGTTTCAAAAGAAACACATAACCATAACGCGATGCCACATCCGTAAAGGTCACGAAATATTCATATCCACCTCTAGCCTAGCTAGACATGGGCCCACTTACTTCACTATGAACTAGGGCTAACAGATCAGTGGCATTTGTACTTTTACCAAGTAAAGGTGTTTTAGGACTTTGCCCAATAAACTAGATTCGTAGACTTTATTTCAATAGAATCAAAATAGTCCGAGTACCCACTCTTCAAAAGTGTGGATATACGAGTCTTATTTCATTGTGTCCCAGAGAACAATGCCACAATATGTTTTATCTGATCAAATCAATTGAGCTATTTGTTTGTCATGTTATATGTTTGAGATATTTTATATTCAAAAATATAAATTCTGTTATTCACATCTAATGTGTTTATCTCAATATCATCTTTATATAATAAAACACTTTAGTGTTCTAGAATATAAAGGTAAATCCGCAGCGGATTAAACACTGATATAGAGATAATGTTTCCAGTCAAACTAGTTATATTATAACAGTTTCCTTATTTAAGTACACACCCTTGGGGTAGTTCCTAAACTTAGGTATCTACGGTAAAACAGCGACTTACGTCCCGTTTCCTATCCGCAGATTAATCTCAACTGAAGTCAGTATCCTGCTCATAGCAGATGCTGCACACCAGTATATAATTTATGTACCATACTAAGTATCTAAAATCCAATTTCAATACTACTAGTGAACATAATTTTGACAAATATATTTGAAGTCAGAGCCTTGCTCGTTTTTCAATTCCTTCATGTCTGCTTTGTCCAAACGACAGTCACGCTTCCGCGATCCCGTTTGGTACAACGAGGCAGACATTTTGGGATATGTCATTTTATCTTCCTAAAAGATTATAATGATTTTATCTTTGCCCCTTTTCTACATTTTAGAAGCCTTGGCCAAGCCTTGGCCATCTAGAATATCGAAGTAAGGTGCGACTTGCGCTACTTGCCTAATTGCAAAGTTTGGCTTTGGCTCCTTGAGCATAGCCATTAACTCTCCAAGAGTTTTCAATTGCAATTAATGCTTCTAAGATCTAAGAATAGATCTATGAAGATCCTTCAATTTCATTACCATACTTTAAGGATCTAATCCTTAGTTCTGATTAAGAAATTAAGGAGTCTTTTGACAAGTATAATAGATTAAGTACTAAAGTTATCATTACATGAATCTTCCAAAGATCATGCTCAACTATTTACTCAACTCCGGGCTTAGGCCTAAGTTGTTATTTTATCAAATAAAGAAACTTCTTAGTTTCCATGACCATCCTGAAATATTATTCTCAATTTGAAAATTAAAGTCGTTTAAACACATTTTCCCTAAGATTACGTTTTAAACACTAATCTTTCAATTTGATCTTGATTCTAATAGTCCAACTATTAATCAACGATTTCAGGTACTATTTAATATAATGATTACTATATCCAACTATATAATCAACTATACTTTTAATTTGATTAATTCAATTATATTGATTACTATAATCCAATTATAAAATCAACTATTAATTGAAATAGTTTGAATACAGTCCAACTGTTTTAAAATAACAATTTAAATATTAGTCTAACTAACATTTAATTTATTTGACGAATGATATTTGATTGAGCGCGTATGGCAAGTAATTAAATGAATATTGCAAATTTAATACTTGCCTCCCACTATTTTTCGGCGAGCCTCTAACCCTCTGTCGAGTACTCGGGAAACCGTGTTTCCTAGTGGGCTAGGATCCCGTTAAATATCACACAATCTTGACTTTGGCCAACAAATTGTATGATAATTAACTAGGTAGATCTCTAAGATCGATTGGATCCCATCCAATTCCTAGATCCGGTAGGTGGACATCCAAGTCCGAAACATATATCTTATAAATGCCAATATATCCAATATATTACCTAACCTTTTTCCTCTGAATCAACTAAGTCTTGGCTTTGGCACAACAAACTTAGTGATCCCAGTTAAGCGGAACTCATTGACCATGGAAAACTTCATAATCAATGTCGATGGACAAGAAGTGGTCTTGACTTTGGCCAACAAACCACAACTTGGACAAGACACCGATTTGGAACGAAGCTTTCGTGATTCAAACACATCCTCGACGGACAAAGGCCTTGACTTTGGCCAACAAGCCAATGCCAGTCTTGGATCTTGAGTGAGAATCACTCAATGGAAGGAAAGACGCTTAATATTATATGAGGGTTTTTCGCGTGCAAATTGGCAACCAATTTATTATCTTTGTTAAGGTCTCATCATCATACACCCTTAAACATGCATTCTAAACACATAATAAAGCGCGTATAATAAAATAATAATGATATGCGGATGGATACTTTACACATTGATCCTAGATCAAATCTCTCTCTTTCCTCTCTCGCTAGCACATGTATTGCTTCTACCCGTTACACTACACTTCTAAAGAAACCTCATTTAAATTGAGGGGAATAGGTGAGAATAGAATACAAGAGTAAGGAGGTAATAAGGCTGGACACGCAGGTCCAATTAATAAATTCCAAATTTATTACAACAATTTCTAAAATTACCACACCCTTCTAATATCCATCCGATATACATTATTCATGCATCGCAACCATGTATTCAGACAAGCATGTTATCAATCAATCTAATCAAATTAATTAATATGATAATTAATGACCATCCAATGTTCAAACAACGATTTGATTTTGCGCGAGCCAAACTCGTTTTGCGGATAAGTACTCAAAGTACGAATTCTCGAATTAAATTAAACTACATAATCAAATCCAATTCAATTTGTATTTAATACTAATTCGCTATTTAATCCCAAATTAAATACTACACTTTATCAATGAACCTTTACGACTTAAATTCCAAATTTAATCGTTACAGGTCTCAAAGCCCGATTAACATCCAACGGTAATTTAATTAAAGTCCAATGGGCTTTCAATTAATTTCTTAAGACATGGGCTTTTGGTCAACATGGGTCAAAACCAAAGACTAAACCTCATTAAAGGAATCATCCTTATTTGCCTTTGAAACCAATTTAGGTCCATTAGGCCCAATTAACATTAAAGGTCTATTAGTCGCATTTGGGCTTAACGGAAGTGATCTTGGGCCCAATTGGATCCAACCAATTTAGCCTAAACCCAACTTAGTACAACCAAGCCCATTAAAGCCCAATTACAACATTCAAGCCCAAATCCAATTTAAGCCCAATTTAATTAAATCATAAAATCCAATTTCATAATCTAATTAATTCTTAAAGTGTATAACATAATCAATCAACTAAATTAACATTTCATAAACATCAATTAGCCTAATTAATCATGCTCATTTTCATTATCACATGTCCAACACATTTAATCAAAATCAAACCCAATTACATGCTTTAAAGTCTCCACCATGTTGGGCATTTTATGTCCGATTCGAATTCAATCCGATTAAATCAAAATCAACATTAAATCCACATTCCCGATTGATTTCCAACACTTCCAATGATCAAAAATCAAAAATTCCAAAACCATTTAGGGCATATACCTCTCGGCCAAGCAAGGGAATTTGGGCAAATTTGTTCCAAACAATATTTGATCAAATTGATCCAATCAATCTTTAATTAAAACATATTTAAGCATACTAATTCATCCAATTTCATTAAATCATGCTCAAATTCATTTTACCCAAATTTTAAACCCTATTTCATTTTCATGCTTTTACTCCGCTCTCATACCATTGTTGGAGTTTCTAAGTCCCGAGGATCGAATACAAAGCAAGAAATAAGTGCGAATACAAATCGAGTAAGTTGTAGAATACTTACATCGATTGGTTGAGCGACGCGGCAACGAACAAAAAATTCTTTTTCTGCCCACCGCATGCTCGGCAGTCCACTGTTTTATCCTCCAAGAAATTCGGCCATGGTCCTCCTTAAAGCTCCAAGCTTTGTGCGTTGTGATTTCATGCACACGGGTGGGTTTCCCTATCACCTTCGTATGTCTCTTTGAGTGCTATCTCTACTTGATTTTTGCCACAAAAACCAAGCTTTTTCCCTTTATAAGTCACGCCCAAACTACAGTGAAAAGATGAAGAAGAATGCCCAAGGGCGTGAGAGAGAAGGAAGTTGAGAGAGAGATGGAAAAGTTGAAAATGTGTAATGGTTAATTGATTTCTAAAATCAATTCAACATATACCAAAAACATTTAATAAATTAAATGTCATTCAAGCTTTCAAAAGCTTTTCAACAACTCCTATCAAGTCACATCACTCACATCACTCAATCAAGTTGTCAAGTCACATCACTCAACATCACTCAAAATGACAAGTGATTTGACACTTGAAATGCTAGCGATTTGACACTTGATGTGACTAATGATTTGACGCTTGATTTGACTTGCGTGCCCCACTCTAATTCAAAATACGAATGCGCTCACAAATAATCCCGGGCCCGGGTTCACTAATTCCAAATTAATGAATTATCTGTTGCGTCGTAATTAAATCTAATTAAAAAATCATGCCAAGCATAATTACTATTCACGTCGCTAACGAATTAATTCTAAATTAATTCGTTCGTCCGAATTAAAATCTAATTTTAATTCCGCGTAGAAATCCAATTTCGTTTAATATATCGAATATATTATTACAACCGATTAATTCCAAATTAATTGTTATCTCTCTTTAAATGATATTTTATCCCAGATAAAATATCTCCGTATTAATCATAGATTAATTTTCGCTCTCTTCTAATTAATCCCAGATTAATTAAAGTGCGAGTCATACGTCATCGGTGAATCTTCGGTAAGCGACCCATGAGATGCCCGGATATGTTGGAAGTAAATTCGGTCGTCGAACTATCCGAACAAGTACGTACCAAGTACTATGTTTTACCGATTTACAAGACAAGGTTGGCCTCTAGCAAAGCACCATGCCTACCCAATTCTCCAGAAATATCCTTACAGGAATATAAGATCTGTATCAGGCGTAGTATACGTAGTATTGCGTATTTCGATCCAATATCGGATGATCACATGCGAGGCCTGGGGCTGGTACATTATCTGCCCCGTACGAAGCATATATTGGATGACAAGAAACTAGTCTCTTTATTATCGGATAATCATGACCAAGTCATATTATCCCGACGGTTGCAACCTTTTTAGAGAACCAGTTCTGTATCCCTCCACGATCATCATCTCCACTATGACTGGAGTGATACTTCCGTCTTGACATCACACCCAACACACTACGATTCTCGATATACCAAGAAGAGGCGTACACAGAAACCGATTAAAGCCCTGGACGACCAAAACCAAAGTATATTGATTGTCGCAAGTATTAGCGGTGCAAGTCTCAGGTTAAGACCAAATACACCTACCCTGATTTCGGACTTCCATAGACACATAGTCATACTACCAATGAAATTCTGAGGGGGTCTATCCAGAGCGAAGCTGTTTTCCGTACCATCGGTAAAACACAACCTCATATTACACTTGCATGAGTATCATATACCCAAATATATGAGAACTATGCCGTTATGCCCTCATAACGTGCACAAGTGTAATACTAGTCTTTTACGCATTCATCGATGTCCAATCTCGATAATACTCTGACTAGGGATATTTAATTATTTATCCTTAGTGGACTGATACTGTCTCATATCATTCTCAATCCAGGAACAAATCATAAGGACATCCTATCATTTTTACATCTTGGTGATCTAATCACAAATGATAAGAGCGCAATCTCCTTTGTCACAAAGTTAATTTGTACAACAACACCATGATCTGTACAAATAGTGACGCAATGGGTCATAATTGTCCAACACCTACATCCACAGGAGAAATGGGAATGATTTTATTAGCCTCGGGTAAATACCGACCCGAGTGCCTAATAAATAAATTACACTTGGGACACAATAAACAATCCCTCGGGTATACAATGTGATCAGGTACACGACTTACTTTCTCTCTCTATCACTAGTTTGCTTTACTAGCTTTGCTCTCAATTAACAAGTGTTGTGAACTATAAAAATTGCTAATCTTTTCTAATGAGACTTCTACCCCTTTATATAGGTTTTCAAATCCCCTCTACAATCGACCCTGATGTCGGCTTATGTCATTAGATCATTACAACCCTTAGTCATTGTGGAGACTGATTTTGGTCGAGGTCCACAATCGAGAATTTGTAGTTGGGGTGCTAGTGATCGTGCAAAACAAAGGTAGAGTGAGCGGGAGTTCTGCCTACCGGAGTGGTGGGTGCCGGGGGCACTCCAACGCTCAAGTCAGTGATGAAGACGAGATGTAAGTAATGGAAAAGCAAGGCTATAGATTACCTTGATACTCATGTACTTCCGTGAGGGCGATAGATGTGAGATACTGAGAGCTATGGAGAGAATATGGTTGAGCTATGAGGGGTATTTACTACTTTTACCCGTTGTAGGTTGGAACGGCTGGTTTGTGTTTATGGGCCTTGGCGTTACGTAGACTGGCGTATGGAAAGTCCTTCGATTATGGGTTGGGTGATGGTGTTGGTGTTGGTGTTTGCTGGATATGGGCTTTCTAAGCATCTTTGGGCCCATTCAGACTTTATGAGACCTGGCCCTCTGAGGTGGTAATCCGGGTCTGGATCTTTATGTTGGGGAGTCTCGGGTTCACTCATCATTGGGCCCGAAGCAAAAGGTCAAAATTACCCTTGGCCAAAATTTGCCCGTACAGTTTGTCCCATATTCTCTAAGTCAATGAGTCCTTAGCTTGCAGAGTATTTGACGCGCGTGTCAAGACTATAGGATGAGGGTGTACCTGAGCGTCGATGCTGCCTATTGGTTGAACCAAACGAATGGCAAGTTATGAACTTGACTCTACATGATCGTGGATGTGTCCAGTCAAATGAGCTAGATGAAGGTCGGGATCATGAACTTGACTCTACAAGAGCCATTAGGGAAGTACCCAGTCGACTAAACCAGATGAAGGTCAAGATATATGTCATATAATATGTGTAATATATGTCTACAACTTGACTCAACATGAGTCCATGGGGATGTCCCCAATTGACTGAACCAGAAGAGGGTTCAGGAGTTACTTTCACTCGACATGCCGTATGGACTGAGGGAAGTGCATGTCTAAATTTGACTGGACAATAGTCCATGGGGATGTCCCCGGTCGACTGAACTAGATGAGAGTTCAAGAATTACTTTCACTCGACATGTTGTATGGACTGTAGAAAGTCCATGTCTAAATTTGACTCGACAAGAGTCCATGGGGATGTCCCCGGTCGACTGAACCAGATGAGGGTTCAGGAGTTATTTCACTCGACATGTTGTATAGACTTAGGGAAGTTGTCACACCCGTCCTCTTAGGTAGGGTAGGGGTGAGAACCAGACTTGAAACGGACGGAGTTTCCCCTGTAATATGGACTAATCCTCCAAAAAAAAACAACCTCAAAACTGAAATAACTTTCTTATATAAATAGGATCTCCATGATCCAACTCAAAAGAATATCCATGAATAAAAGTAAATACTATCTGATTTAAATAAAGGCTTAGTGCCTATAACCAAATAATAAAAAAAAAAACCTCAAAAATGACATGTCTATAACTATAATCCCAAACGTAACGAAGACACTCTACTGTTGGCACAACCTTTCTCTACTGGCAGAAAATGATGATAAAACAGCAGATGAAAAGATAATCTACTAAGCTGCTAAACCTGAAATATTAATGAAATGGGTAAGCTCACGCTTAGTGCAATGGATCACAACTTAGTGCCGTGGATAAACAAGTAACAAAGCGGATCGAATAAATATTTCATAATATAAATAAATACATAAAGCATTAAATCCATATATCAATATTTGCTTGAAATCATAAATCTCATTTCTAATAAAACTCATTCTGCTCAAGAATATCTGTAAAAATAAGCTGTTCATTCCTCTATATGCACACTCTCGTGACAATACGGAAAAAATGGCAACATGGGACATCCCCACGGTAATAATTAGCATCCGGAGCAAAAACTGGCAACATGAGACCTTGTCTCACGGCAAATAAACTGGCACATATAAGTACACGGGGTGCATCCTAACATAAAAATCATTTCTAAAACACATGCTCATATATCTCAAATCATACAATTTTCTCATATATCACAAACACATGATTTCAACATAATCAATATTCGACCCATACTCTATACTAAAATATAAAGTTTCTAAAACAAAATCATTTGATGCATTACTTTGAAAATTCGTTTAAGAAAACATATATACTACATACTTTTGAAAACATCAATGTTACAGGCTTATCCACGCACCTGGCGAGCTGACTACAAATAAAGGAACTATGCAACAGGACCGTCCCCGCTTAGGGTATCATGATCACCGGGATTTCTATGAAAATTGGGAGTTTCCCGAGATGAAACCAGCACCAAAATAACCCTCTCATCGAGATCTACACTTTTCCTTAAAGGCTCGATCGAGAATGGATCCGAATAGGACGGATTGGGGCCAAAACTCTCTCTTTTCTCTCTTTTTCTTCCTTTGTCTCTCTCTCCCTCTTACGCCTGATTCTTTCTCTATGTCACGGCTGCTGTTTTTCAAAAGTGAAAAGGGGTGTGTGTGTTTAGGGTTTTCTTTTCTTTTAATATTACAAGACAATATACATTGTCTCCCTAAACTTATCCCCTTTACCAAATTAATTCCAACTTTTACAATGCTACCAATTTAGTCCTTAAATTTTCTAACACCCATAGTTATTAAATTAAAAATATTGGTAAAATAATTCGGGGTGTTACAGAAGTCCATGTCTAAATTTGACTCGACAAGAGTCCATGGGGATGTCCCCGGTCGACTGAACTAGATGAGGGTTCAAGAGTTACTTTCACTCGACATGTTGTATGGACTGTAGGAAGTCCATGTCTAAATTTGACTCGACAAGAGTCCATGGGGATGTCCCCGGTCAAGTGAACCAGATGAGGGTTCATGAGTTATTTCACTCGACATGTTGTATGGACTGAGGGAAGTCCATGTCTAAATTTGACTCGACAAGAGTCCATGGGGATATCCCCGGTCGACTGAACCAGATGAGGGTTTAATAGAATCTCCATACGACGGGGAGTCTTCAATTTCGTCTAGACTAGGAGTAGTCCAAGTTTTCAACTATGTCATAAGGCATAGCTTTCAAATTTCAAAACCACAATCATGGTAAGTAAAGAAAGGAGAATATTGATACATGTCATCTGGAGGATTTGTCGAGTGACTAGTCAATGGCTCTTCAATGTAAGAAGCATACTCTATTTGACTGAAACAATGAGAGATCATTTACTTGCATGTTGTGTCGACTGGGCAGAAGGTTGATATTGATGTCCCATATGGAGGATGCTCTATTTCAAGTCGACCATAAAAGTACAAGGGAATCTACAGATTATCAGATGTGATGGAGGTCTAAGAAAATTTTCATTCTACTACTCATGAAGAAGGTACATCGTAGTCTACACTGCACATGACCCGATAAAGGTCCGAGAAGTCTACACACACCACAATACCTGATGAAGGTATTTGGGAGTCTACACACTCCATCATACCTGATGAAGGTACATGGGAATCTGCACACTCTATTATACCTGATGAAGGTATATGAGAGTCTACACACTCTATTATACCTGATGAAGGTATATGAGAGACTACACACTCTATTATACCTGATGAAGGTATATGAGAGTCTACAATCCAGACATGATGAAGATTCACGAGGGTCTTCATTCCTCATTCTACAATCCTCACTCTATAGGACCTAACAAAGATCAGTGAGGGTCCATAGCCGAATGGACCTTGTGGAAGTCTAAGAATAATTTTCACTCTACCTAACCTGATGAAGGTTGGTCGATTGAACCTGATAGAGATTTATGATTTTTCATTCTACCTGACCTAATGAAGGTCATGATACTAAGGTTGAATGAACCTGATTGAGGTCCGTAAGGCACACTCGAATGAAGAATATCTATGAGAATCTTCATACCACCAAACCTGATAAAGATTGGTTGACCGAACCAGATAGAGGTTCAAGAGAATTTCATACTACCTTTGATTTAGTCTGAAGGAGTTGATAATCATATTCCAAGTAGCCTAAGGGTGTTGGGAATTTTACATGTAGCCTGAAGTTGATAACCATCCACCTTGTAGTATGGATAATAGTATGAACCAGATGTTTTATCATCCCATATATGTCGAGTGTGATGATAGATCAATGAGAAACCTTCTTGTGTGTCGTGTTCAATGAGACCGCTGCATAATTGAGAACACCAACACGGTTAGCATTTTAAGGGGAATTTCACATACCTGTCGTATAAGCTATCATCGAATGAACTAGATATTGATCACTCAATGTGGCCAGATATTACACGTGTGCCTGTGAAACTAAATTACTTGGAGAAAATGATGGACTTCATTCACCAATTAGCAAATGAACTAGATAGAATTATCGTTGGTTTGTGCAAGCTCGCTGGCTTCATTCGGCATCTATTCTTTGTTGGGTGGAGCAGGGCATATGCAAGGGGGTCCTTTGTCAAAATTGGTGAATGAGGCCATTTTTTATTCAACTGATCAAATGATCAGTGGAGTCTTCTTTGTCGAGCCAAATGGAAGCTGCTCACGTTAGTACATATATGTCTGAGACCATAAGCTTTTTGTTAATAAATATGAATAAACATTTATACATGTAGCATGAAAGTTTCGTCGAATGAGATAGTTTGATCAATTGGTTGGGCTAGATGCTGGTCATTCTATTGATGTTGAATGGAACCGTGTGACATGATAGCATATATGCTTGTCGTTTGGAACAAAGGACGAACTTCATTCGATAAGGTATGAATCACATCAACTAGCCCCATGACACATGAATCCTTTCGCATTGACTTGTCATGTTGAATGAGACCCTTTCGCCTTATGCTAAGTCTTGGATACATGCTGGAGGCATACATGTCGGCTGGACGCAAATGGGATGCTTTTTCACCAAAACAAATAGTATGGTGCATCACATGTGGTCGTCGCAATGATGCCAAGAAGCCATGTCCCAAAATATTTTACAGGCTACCATCACCAATAAGCTACCATCGCCAAGCATGCCAACCAAACACTGCCACTTCGAAAAAGTCAACCTACATGTATAAAGCCAGCTTTTGCGCAAATGATCAAGGAACCCACGTAAAATGTCCCTCTAAGCAAGGAAATAAAACAAAAGCCACCATGTAGCAAGGAAGCCATACACAAGCTGACAAGCATCAGCCTTCAAGCGCAAAAGGCCAAGAGTGGCTAAGACCATTATGATCTCACATGCATGAAGCACCTTATGAGCAGGAACCAGGCCAATTATATAATCTTCAACCTCGAGACGTGAGTATCATGCTCTACCATTTGCACATAAGGACAAAAGCAATAAACCTCAAAGCATGGTCACCAGCAACTCTCTCTCCCCAGACCATATGGACTTCTCTTTTTCATGCGACCATATTCCATGCAATATGGAGAATAGCGTCGTTCCAGCCCTCAATATCGAAAATAATTTCAACATAAATGAAACCATCAAGAGTGCTGAGCAAACAAATGACCACTAGGGCAAGCCTCGTTTTTTTAGCTCCACTTTGTCGCCTGTAAGGTTCCTTTGCCGAGTGAATTTTCTTCAAAAGCCATAACCCCTAGCCTGTCATTTCATAACCGATGTGGGATTCTAATTAGTGGACTCGTCACTTGCATTTTGGCTTGGGCTTATGACACTCAATTGAGTCTTTGCTTGGGTTTTAATTCGGACGACGGGGGTGAGTTGGGCGATGGTTCCCTCGGCTATTGTGGCTCTTTTGGACCAAGTTACAAATAAAACTTTTACGGGAAGTTTGGACTCTTTCATGCTATTTGCATTAGCTTTGTTGATGGGCTGAGCCTTGTTTTGATTTGGCTGCTACGGATTTTGAGTTGGTTTGCTGAGTTTTTAATGCGAGCTGGGTTTGTTCATGGATTGCCTGGTTGTTTTTATTTTCATGGGTTGGTAGTTATCTGGGCTTTTCTTTGGCAGTGTTGCAGAGGTATTCCATGCGTGTGAATTGGTTTGCATCTGTGGGCTTCATGTGCTGGGCTTTTGTTCTGTTTGCAAGTGGGTGAGTCGAGTGGCTCTCTTCAATCCATGCTACAGGTTCACATGGAGCCTTATGAAGTTTTGGTATTTAACTATTGAGGTGAGTGAGTAGCATGTGGATTAATCACTTTTGGTAATTAGCGTCTATTTGCATGCATAATGGTTGTATGCGTGAAGCATCAACTTTATGGTAGTATGATTTTGTTGGAAATCGATGCAAGTTGAAGTATGGGCTTTGGCTCCTCTAGTTTTTTTTTTTTTGGGACGTATCATTTGTCTTTAGCATGGACACAATTTTTTGGCCACGTGAAACATGAAAAAAAGTGATGCATATGAGAGTCTACAGTCAATTAGACTGGACGAAGGTCCCAGAAAGTTTCCACCCCATTATTCTTGATGGAGGTATATGGGGATCTATATTCCATCCGAACTGATGGAGGTTGGCATGAGTCTACAGTTGAATGAACCTGATGAAGGTCCATAAAAGTTTTCATTCTACAAGACCTTAAGAAGGACTATGAGAGTATGGTCAACTGGAGAAGATGATAAACTTTTTATATAGTCTTTTATGTAATCTGGAATAGTTGACATGCCTTTCGTGTCGTATGAATAAGATTGGGATTCATCCCTGTCGCATGACGAAATGGCAATTCTTCCACGTCTCTGAGAGCTTCAGATTTTCCTTATTGGTAGTTTGACCCCAGATAGACTGGAGAGTATTACACTCTAATATTTCCTTTCACATGGAAGATGTGACTTTTCAAGATTGGAGAAATGTGATGGCTTCTTTGAATGCTTCTTTGAAATGACTGGCAGCCTCACGCCTTTGAATAGCTGAAGAATGAATGTTCCAGATACTAATGGAGATTAGTACTGGAGTTTTACATGGATCAATTTTCATCTTCCATTGATCGTAACTATTTTGTAGAGTGGCTGATTTTACCACCACAGGATCTGGTGTCTGTTTGTAAGGATTGTAGACTGAGTGGTCTTTGCTTGCTATGAATCGCTAAGGCCCCACGGTGGGTGCCAAATTGTGCAGACTGATTTCGGTTGAGGTCCACAATCGAGAATTTGTAGTTGGGGGCGCTAGTGATCCTGCAAAACAAGGTAGAGTGAGCGGGAGTTCTGCCCACTGGTGTGGTGGGTGCCAGGGGCACTCCGACGCTCAAGTCAGTGATGAAGACGAGCTGTAAGTAATGGAAAAGCAAGGCTATAGATTACCTTGATACCCGTGAACTGCCGTGAGGGTGGTAGATGTGAGATACTAAGAGCTATGGAGAGAATATGGTTGACCTATGAGAGTTCCTTCCCCTTTTCCTCATGGAGCCTCCTTTCCTATATACCCACCTGGGGGTATGTCCTTAATTACACTTGATCACTCGTAACGATCGACTTCATGAGGGGTATTTACTGCTTTTACCCATTGTAGGTTGGAACGGCTGGTTTGTGTTTATGGGCCTGGGCGTTACGTAGACTGGCGTATGAAAGGTCCTTCGGTTATCGGTTGGGTGATGGTGTTGGTGTTTACTGGATATGTGCTTTCTAAGCATCTTTGGGCCCATTCCGACTTTATGAGACCTGGCCCTTTGAGGTGGTAATCCGGGTCTGGATCTTTATGTTGGGGAGTCTTGGGTGCACTCATCATTGGGCCCGAAGCAAAAGGTCGAAATTACCCTTGGCCCGTACAGTCATTGCTTCCACCACCATCTGAGCAAGTCAAATACGTTTATTTTCCTGCCACCGCACTAGCCTATGACTGTCTATGGCAGCTACTGCTCTACCACTGCACCGGCTTATGGAAGCTGGCAGGGCTAAACAAACTTTTGGAGCGCACCAAAAACTCTCTCTAACGTGGTCGGGTCGGGTGTCATCATCACTTGCCTTACCTCACATCTCTCCTTAAGAAGAACACTTCATCACAAGCTATGATTAGGTCTTATCATTTCTCTTATCTCTGGACTGTTAGACCTTTTTATCTATCGCACTATGCACGGGTTGATTAGGTCTTTTTCATCCTTTCTCTTATCTCTAGACTTTTAGACCATTTTATCTATCGCACTATGCACGGGTTCATAAAAATTAACTTGCAGATTGCGCGGATTCTAAATTTGTTATAGTGGTATGTCTAAATTACTTTTAAGGAGACAATGAATTAAGGGGAGACTTTATAATTCATCAGGACTATAGTAGTATACAGATCACGTTTTTTTTCTAAAACCATCAAGTTGATACATAATTTAGTGTGAAATATATATATTTATCGACCCATCCTTTACCCCTGCTCGTAATGTTAATAATATTAATTTTCTTAAAGGACAACTTTTTTACTTGAAAATTAATATTGAACTCCATTCAATTTCCAATAGACCAAATCACTATACTATATTAGGGGAGGCTCTCATTAATAATAATAATAAGAAGAGAAATGGTTAATTTCGCGAAGCAATTATGGAATCTTAATCATTTTCCTTAAAATCATCAACTTACTAGTTATTTATCAAGTTAATTATCAAAATTCAAAAGGAGATACTCGGAAAGAAGACTTATGCTCTTCATGTTTTGGGGGAAAAAAAAGTCTTTTGATAAAATAATAAGAAACTAATTAGATCTCGACTATTTTCTGTAATGTCTTAATACATAATCTCCATTAGTCTGTTTGCCGTGGGTGAGATTTGAATACTATATATAGGATGTGATCAAGAGGTTTTAAATGTGTTTTTCAGCGTAGCTTCAAGCGGCTGCGTAGTTATGTATTTACACATATTCTGTTTTATGATGTAAATGAAACGTACAATGAAAACCAAAAAAATCAACCAAATTTAGGCAATGCCATCAATTGCCAGCACAAGATCCAGCTAACATAGCCTATAAATTGCAACCCTTTAGTTACCAATTAGTTTAATTCATATCAATTATCAACCTTCAGAGCTTAACAGGGGAAAAAAAAAAAGAAAAAAGAAAAACTGTTTGCTTTATTATCAACAGACCTGTACTTATACCCCACACACACACACACATTATATCATATGTAGATAGCACAGAAAGTAATTAATAATAGAAACACATTCCCATTTATTTTCTGTTCTCAGAGAAAATTTTTTAAAAAAAAAAAATGGGTTGTGGAGAATCAAAACATGATGTTGCAACAGGGAACACAATCACCAGGAAGAAATCAAACGCTGGTGAGCAATCAAAGAAGAGCAAGGACATAGGAACCCTCCTCGAAAATGCCTCATTATTGGTGCAACAACAAGAAAAATCTGATCATAATGAAGCAAATGTAGCTGATCATCGTGTAAAGGATATAACCGAAAACACAGAAACAAAAGGAGGAGAAGATAGCGATAGTGGTAATAAGTGTAAGGAGAGTCTGGTAACGAAAGAATCACCAAATCTATACTTTTCATCAAGGAAAGGAGAGGAATCCATTGATGGAATCGAGGGAAGGTCTGAGAAGTCTGAGTATGACACTCCACGCCCAGAGGCTGCTGACAAGGAGAGTTTGTTCAATGACAACGAGAAAGTTGATGATTATAATGCTGTTGAAGAGAGAGAATTTGCACAAGAAGCAATACCAGAAACCAAAAATGGTTGAGCGGTAACATTTAACTAATGATTGCATTATATGTGCATGTGTTTTGTTGATACTTTAATTTGCTAACTGTATCTGGACAGCTGAGGGTGTAATAATTGAGAAGACAGAAGAGGATTTGGACAAGGAAACAGAAATAAAAACCGCGGCGACAGTCATTGAAGCCCAGGCTTCAGTTTCAGCCCCAGCTGCTAGTGCAGAGCAGAATCTTGACAATGCTGAAAAGGTATTTAAAGTTTCCAATGTAGTTTTATTCTAAAAATAGGTCCTACCCCTGTATGTATGCAGCCTTACCTTTTTTTTTTCCAAAGAGAGAAGTTATTATTCGATTATCGCACTACACACGACCTTCAAAATAATTTTATTCTACAAGCATATTTTTTCAGACCAAAATACTTGAAATAAAATTGTGTTTGTGTAGGAACAAGGGCAATCTGTTGCTTCACCAAGTAAGGATTTGAAGACTGTATGAAGGGAAAGTTGTCTGCAGAAAATTCCTTGTTCAAGTGTAATGTTAGTCTTTCTGTTTATGTATTAATCCTAAAACAATCATACAGCAGTCGTATCCTTATGCCATCAACTTTTGATTACATATGGTTGAGTTTCTCAAGTTGAGGATTACATTTTTTTGTTGTATTAATGTTGTACTGCTGGTGCTTCAATCATTTCATGTTTATTGCGGTTTCCGTATTTTGCTTAAAACTCCACCTATGTCGTACTTAAATTGGAATATATTTTCATAGTCAAACCCAAATCTGGACAAATGAGGAAGACTAAATCTCGTCAACCAATTTAAAACTTGTCAAATTTTTACGACAGATCCTAAACAGAAATGACACTAATTGACTACAACCCAATGGTCAATGGCATCAAAGAGTATTTGAGATTCCAACAGCTTAATTTAGATATAGTAATGTAGAAGCACGAAATCAGTAATTAAAAAAGCTACCCCATCAATAACAGAAACTTAAAAGGCGGCAATGTACACTTTACTGGTTAGTAGAAATGAGTACATGTATTTTATACACATTGAATAGCTATGTACACATATTTACTTCCCAACCCAACCCCGATCCAAGGATATTAACCAAGACTCTAACAGCATAGGGAGAGAAAAACTTTTTTGGGGTAAAGATACACAACTAACCTCTTCGGTTATTATAGACGAGAGACTGCAAGCTGACCCAAACAAGATGCTATATGTGTTTGCTCGCAGCATCGGACTTTGTCTTCAATTTCAAAATAGGAGTGGCAGGCGTCTTGGACAACATAAAATTTCCTTTGAGATCTGTTTTGCCATACTCTGCCACACGGGGATCCATTACGATTCTGCATGATGTCCCTTCGTTGCACCCCATCTCAACACCATAGTAAACCAAATGATCTGAAATGCTGTTCCCAGTCACTGACCTGCATAAAAAAGCTCGAAAGAGTTATAGCAGAGCTTGTCAAACAAGATTGTTGGTGAAACTCTTGGAATTTATATTCATTTCAAAAGTCTCAAAAAATAAAAGGCTTTACCTGCTGCATGATGGGTCTTCACCTGAATCATCACAAATCTTTTCAACTTCATAAATTAAGCTTCCAAGTCCAATATTATATAGCCACACCTGCAAGTAAGAATAAGGTTTTAAACCATTATTTATAAACTGACAGAGAAGAACTTTCAAAAGCCAAAAACAAAAAATATTAGCGATGATTCTTGATTCTTGCAGAAAGATGTTATCTTGAATAGTTGAATGGACTAAGGGACAGGTGTAGGATGTCAGTCTATTTCTACAGATTATAATAGTCTCTTCCATAGATTCAGTAGCTTTATTGAAAACTAGATTTCTTCTCTTTCTTCTCTAGTGCTATGTAAGATCTTGCGTCATAGTCTCATAGAATTCCAAAATTTAGTATTTTCACCAGGCTTGTCATACCCATGCAGCAAAGAAAATGAGCAGCCAAAAAGATGCCGGAACACAAGCACTAATCCTGACATTATAATTATTCATGTAATATAGAACATTTGCACATGCATATTAATATCCCCTATTTGCTTTCTAGAGTTTTAAATGAAAAACTATCCGAAAATCTGTATTTAGTTCAAGAAAACACCAAGTCACCAATCAGACAGAAATATTTAAGGAACTAAATGAAAAAGTACAAGCAATTTATTAACTAGGTCTTGACAAATAACTCAAGGAAATTTCCTAACTTATAAAATTACACAAAATGCTTAAAATATAGGATATACTTGCCTAAGTGTCAGAAATTCTTAAGAAAATAACACAAATCCTACCACCAAGGCAATGCTAGATACAACAGTCAATCCCTAAAAGGCTAAAACTGCAACTAAAAATTCATTTCTCATTTAAGTTTAATTCATAGGTAATATATATCAGCAGACCATTACCTCTCTTGGGAAGTGGTGGTATGTCTTTTGGGGGAAATAAGAATAGTACGGAGGCAGGTGAGGCACAATGTCATGACCATTTGTGACTCGAATTGTATTTGGGACAAGTTGGGCATAAGACGATGCAAATGCTGCATTGCCAATACGAGGTTGTCCAAAAGTCATAACCTGAACATTCGTGATTCCCAGATTAACCTGTAAATAAACAAATAGTTATTCAATATAACTTGAACATGTACACAATTTCCAAAATATCAATTGCAACGCGCTGATTTAGTTCGAATCCCTTCAGCAATCACTGGATCCTCACAAAGACAATTATGAAGACCAAAACAGCAATAACAATGTTATACGAGCAAAACCCAATAAGTCTTACAAAGAAACAAAACAATATATAGTTCCACTTTTGTCAGAAAAGGCTTCTAAATAATTACTGTGAGATCAAGTCCACAAAAGGCAGCCATAGCCCCTCCCATCGAATGCCCTGTCACAATAACATTAAGGTCTCCGTAAATGTATTTTGCCTCTTCAACAGCAGTTAGAATTCCAGGGCGAATGGTCGTGTTGTGGTAAGCACTATAAAATCCATGGTGCACCTGAAAAAATGGAAACATAGCTAAGATCAGTAAGTATTAACTCAGCTCACTGTGCATCGATTAGCTGCAAGAATTACTCCTCTACATTTCCCTCCATCGAGGCCATTTATCAATTATTAACACCCACATAAAATACAAAAACACTGAGTCAATACACACCATTACATCAGACATGCCAGGGTAGTTTAAATCGAGCTGTTTCCAGAATAAGTCTTCAATCCAGTTCTGTAAGCTGCAAATATGAAAGCAATAAGTAAATTGAACAGCAAGTAACTTGAAATTTCTCTAACAATTTAACAAATAATATTCTTTTATTTTTTATTTTTGTTATTTTGCGTTGTTTGTCATTTGTATTTTTTGCATTTCAAAATGCAACTAGATTGCAAACAAACCTTATTTGTTAAGGATTCTTTATTCATTCACTCAGCTAGTGAGCAACACACATCAAAAAATTGTTCAATGGGAACTAAAAGAATAAAAAGAAAAACTCATACCTACGCTCTTGAGTTCCCCTAAAGGCGATGACAATAGAATTGAGATCCTTTGCTACTCCAACAAATGCCTAAAATAAACAGTCACAGTGACATCATATTACAAACTAGAAGAGAAGATATATATGAAATAGGCCCAGAGGGACTCCCGTTTAACACGAAACCACACTGAAAAAATGCACCTGTAAGCAATTCTGGACATCAACAATCAGCTCTATAATTTCGAATCCCTGTTTTCGTTTTTAAAATTGCATTATAATCATTACTTTTAACCAAAAACCAACTTAAACACAGAAGTGAAAGATATTATACGAACCAAGTACCTTTGTCAGATCATCACATCTCGAGCACGTCCAAGTAAACAGTTCTGTCAAATCTGACATGTAAACCTGCAAGCGCAAAGTTGTTTCATTCACCACAGAAAGAAATATTGGCATTGCTGCACTTTAGAACAAGAATCAAGCCCGATATCAGTAAATTTTTATGGTAATGTCTTAAAGCGAAAATGAAACACTAACACCCATATTAACATGTTAATACCCAAGCTTAAAATTCTATGAAATCTTGCAGAAAATCCAGATGTCACTCTTGTAATTCATCATTTCATTTCGTATTTCTTTGTTTAACTAAGAAAATTAAAAAAGTCTTCCCCATCTGGGAACGAGATCTTCAAGTCCAGAATCCCACAACAATTGTACTCAACATCTATGTCATGATGGGAGAAAAAGGAACTTACAGCAGAAGCGTATTCCACTAAAATTGTGGCAAGAGTATGATTATAAACAAGACTATGACGGTGCTTAACCTTCAATTCTGCAATAATCGAAAACAAAACATTATTTGGATTGTATAAAAAATTTCACCCCAAAAAAACTCAAGTTTCACATAAGCCCAATAAGTAAGCAACAAAATGAACATAATAAAAATCCCCAGTACATCAAAATAATATATACTCCTCTCTCACACATAAATGCAATCCAGGAACTAATTAATTAACCAGATAATTATTATTATTATAAAATAAACAGAAGAAAAATTTTAAGGAACCTACAATTAATGAGTTCAATAATTACCTCTAGCACATGAGAAGGTGAATAGACACATAAACACCAGCAGTATTGACCATTTTCTCAGCCCCATGCTCTGTAAGAACAATCAATTAATCGATTAAAACATATAAAATAATAATAACTCAATGTATAACAAAAATAGTTTAGAATATCAAATTTTGGGACCTGGTGCCTCGAATTCGGAGCTCCGGCTACGATCGTACAAAGGCAACGCTCGGTGCTGACTGTGACTTTGTGACCGACGACTCTTGATTTTGAATAATGAGCTTCCTCGTCTAATGGATAAAGGAGGATAAAAATAGACTCAAAAATTAATATCCATCCATTTTATATATAGATATATAATAAAATATTTAACAAGAAATCAAAAAACTTGTTAGTAGAGATGAAGGTGATCATGTTAATTATTATTTATTTCATAAGTTTGAAGTTTGAACTAAAGAAATGATTTGTATGATTAAAAAGCGTTAAATATATTTTATTGAAAACAATTTTTGTGGAAAAAACTATTGGAATGAAGACCAATTTTCTTTGGATACAAAAGAAAAAGATATATAGACTTTCAAAATTTCATAAAATGGATTATTTTTCAAAATGGACAAACACTCTTAATCAAACTTTTCGTTCAATGACTAAAAAAACTAACTACATAAATTATATTGTCAAATTAAAATATTTATAATAATCGTCCCCTTCGTTGAAAAAATATCATTTTTTATGAAATTTTGAAATATATCTATCCTCTTATAAAACTCTAGGAATGTATATATCCTTTTTTAAAATTTTAGGATTGTCTATTATACAAAATTTGGGAAGTGTGTGTCATTTTTTCCGAATGAAAAAAAAAAGGGAATTATAATGTAATGCTACAAATGTTGTTTGGTAAACAAACAAATAATGAAATGGAAGGTATGTATTTTAAAATATAAATATGAAATTCTATGGATGAACAACTGATATGCAAGACGGCAAGTTATCATAGAACAAAAACATCTTTATTGGCTTAAGAATTTTACTAAAACACGACATTTAGTGTGGGTATATATTATCTATAAAAAATAAGAAACTTGTGTCGGTAATAAGTTGGATATATTATTTACCCATCTTGATGAAAAGGAATAAAAAAAAATGAAGCAAACTTGTGTCGAAAATGAGTTGAGCAAATTGAAGATGAATACTAGATGTTGTCCTAATGAGATGATTGACTGCAGCTTTAAATAATGTAAAGGGTAGTTGTGAGTTTTTAGATTGTATTCGGGATCAGCCCTTAATTTAGACGGTTGGGTTTCAATGTGTATGTAATAATTATATCCACTGTAATAATTGTAATAAGACGGTTAGCTTATCTTTATACTTTTTATGTATGTGTAATAATTGTATCCATTATTTTTATTTTCGGTCCTTGTTTGGAATCCAATCTCCATCCCCTATAGATAGGTGCGTATTTGCCTATAAGAGGACAGAGCTTGTAATGTGCTATGTGCAATATCAGTTTAAATAATAAATTGTGTTTTCCTTAATATTCTCGCGAAAAATTTTAATTTTAATTTTCAACACACGCACACACACGCAAGTCATATCCCAGTACGCTTCATTGAAAAGTCTTGTTCACGATTTTGGTATCAGCACACGTGTCACAACTGTAAGAATTGTTTATCTCTTCCTCAAGTTTTCAAAGTTTATTTCTTTTATTTTGCTTGGTTTAGCCCGGAAATCCGCTTGGTTTAGCCCGTTGATGCCATGTCTGGTTTTAGTGTGTTCCCGGAGGGTGGTCCCAGAATAGGAGAAAAACTATTTGTCTACTTTGAGTATTAAGAAAGCAATATGAGTCTGTTATCTAGAATAAGATCTAATAGGTCTAGATCTGAAGACGAATTATCTGAAGCCTCTTCTTCTCAATCTTTTAATGATATTCTCAATGATCTAGATATCTTCAATAGCCAAGAAATCCATAACAACCAAGAACCAATAGCCAAAATAGAAAATCAATTGCAAAACTGGTCAATACCTCTATCCAATTTTGATACAATATATATATATATATATATATATATATATTATATATATAAAAGGCTTTTTTCTTTTGTTCAAGATTACTCAATCAAAACCATGAACAAACAATATCTTTGAGCCAAGAAACCTGTACCATACCTCTGTTTTCTCAATCGACCATATATCATCACCAAAGGAATAATTTCAACTATCTACATATAGGAATGGTGCAAGTTGCAGCTAAACCTTTATTTAAATTAGGTTTAGATATTCCAATATTATTCGCATTACGAGATGCCCATTTTATCAATTTTAATGACTCATTACTTGCATTAGTAAAATCAAATCTAGCTAATAGTCCTGTTTATTCAATTTGTTATCCAAATTTTACTATATCATTTTAACTCTCAATGTTCAATCAAAGAATTTACATGTTTTAGAAAATGTTAAATCAATAGCTATTATTTATCGTGTTTATTATAAAGTTATGGGAAGTCAGATTAATCCTAAGGCTATGAGATCTAACTCTAGGAATGAATCAATATTACTTGAAGTAAATCCTTTAAGATTAAACACTATAACTCCTAAAAGACTTAAATAGAATGAAATAACTCAAGGAACTGCTTGGAACCTTAGAGAAATAGTTCCTCATTGCCAATAGAAAGACGATCTAGTACAAGTATAATAAATCAAGATTCAGATGGAAGTGTTAGTATTCAATTTAAAAATATACAACGAATTCCTAGTTCTCTAGGGAGTTCATTAATTCTAAGAGACTTTCAGTCAGCTAGGACTTCATTTCAAGAACCATCAGGAACAAATTATCATGAGTTGATTTTAATCAAAACATACCCCAGTCTGTTTATCAAAATGATCAATCGGTTGAATCTATGTCCCCAACATATTCTCAAATGAAAGAAGACAATAAGTCACCAACTCCTTCTAATAGTCATCTAATGACTATTCATAAAGAGTTTATTGTTAATAAAGAATTAATACAAGAAGAATATCTTCATCCTAGATAGGATGAACCCAGAAAAATATACAGAACAATATTCTCAGAAACTGAGAAACCAAAAATACGCGATTAATATCTAAAAGATATAACGAAGTTGAAAGAACATGTGTCTTTCTTTTATGGATGAAAGAATTTTATCCACAAGAATGAAAGACTATTCTTGTTACTAAATCAATAAATAAAAATTGAAAAACTGATTCAAGTATTTCAAGAAATAACAGCTATCCATCCACCTTTAACCGAAATACAATTTCAATATAGCAATCAACCCAATTAGATTGCTCTTTTTAAAATACCAAGAACCAAACACAGATGTAGATAAAATACAATACTCTGATATTCCTAGTCTACAACAGCAAAATAATTATTCTAATCTAATACTAAACACAATAGCAACTCTTAAATACTGTTGAAATATTTTTAACTAAATCAACAAACTCTAAAACTGTAGTTTCTTCAAAAAAGCACAGAGAAAGATTATATACAAAACTTGATCCAAAAATTACCCTTTTAAACCCCCAATAGAACTTAAAAAAGATAAAAAAAAAAAAAATTGAATTCAAGCAATCTTCGGGAGATGTTTTAGACCAGATTCAAAAGCAATGATAAAAATTAAATATTTCAAAAGAAGTATCATCTTCTTCAAAATCAAACGTCAATAACATTAATGATGAAGAATCATTTCAAGAAGAACTTCTATAATTTTTGGAAAATGATTCACAAACAATAGCCAAATATTATAGTAGACCTCAAAGACCTAAAACTGGAACTTATTACCAAGACCTACTCCACCTGATGTTCAATATGAAGAAAAAAAAATCAATATTCACAAAGCTATTATGATGGTCATAGTATTTATGAATGAAATATTAATGGAATGGTAGAAGCTCAAGTCCTCAATACTCTTCATGAAATGCTTATGGCAGCCCAAACTTATAAAATTGCTAGAAATAATGATCATACCATTGCAATCATATTAACCACAGGATTCACAGGTCAATAAAAGGATGGTGAGAAAACTTTCTCAAGAACATGAAAGAATGTAAATTTTAACTGCTGTTAAAAGAGATCAAGATAATCAACCAATAAAATGTAAATTTTAACTGCTGTTAAAAGAGATCAAGATAATCAACCAATAAATGATGAACAGGATGCTGTAAATACTCTTGTTTTCGCCATAACTAAATACTTTATTGGAGAACCTGTTCAATTTCAAGAAATGTTATCAGAAATACTCTAAAAATTTAGATGTCCTAAGATGTAAGACTTTAGATGGTATAAAGCTGTATTTTTGTCAAAATTATATTTACGAACAGACTGTAAAAATACGTATTGGAAAGAAAAAATCATTAGTGGTTTACCAAAACTCTTTGCAGAAAAAGTAAAAATAAATATTAGGTTTAATGGAGATATTCCGTATGAAACCTTAACATATGGTGAAATAATAAATTATATCAATACTATTGGCTTAACTCTTTGCACAGATTTAAGAATTTAATCTAAAATTAAGAGCGAAATTAAACAAAGTAAGAGAGAATTAGGAGATTGGTGTCTTCAATATGGATATCAACCTATTGTAGCACCATCAAGTAAAAAATATAAACGCAAAGAAAAGAAATATTTCAGGAAAAGAAATAAAAATTATTATCATGATAAAACAGAAAAATCTAGAGAAAAATATAAAAAGAAATATACAAAACATAAGCGTAAGAATCCAAGATAGTCTTCTACTAGTCAAAACACACTAATTTGTTATAAATGTGGTAGATCTGGACATTATAAAAATGAGTGCAAAATGAAATAAAAAAATTCAAAATCGAAAAATATCTGAAGAACTTCAATCTCAACTTATCAATCTTCTGATATTGGAACTCGAATTACCTTAATTTGATATTGGAGTAAAACGTTATGGCCAAAATACGACAATAATGGAAAACTGAAATTTCCGAAATTGTACTTCGTTAGAAAGCCATTTCCAGTTTCCAATCTCCAAAATCAAAATGTCATGTCCAGTTTTTGCGCTTGTTTGTTCCATATTTCATCCTAAATGATTCATTGAGTCCCAATTTTATCTTATCTGTAAAATAAATTAAAACACATTAAAACGTTCATCAAACCCGAGAAACTAAACAAAATATTAGGTAAAATGGGCAGTAAATATTGATATATTTTCCGCTCATCATAAATATTTTGGATTCTTCGTCAATTTCGGTCTTGAAAACTTCAGAATTTGAAACTCTTATGAGAATTAACGTTTGAATCGTTTCTACATCTAAAAATATCAATTAAAGGTTACGATTCAGATTTATCAGACACTTTTTACCACGATTCGTTATCAGACCATTTTATCTTAGAAATGATATGGTCAATTTGTGGTTCAAAGGCTAAGATTTGGTCAATTAAATCATTGGCAGTTTTAGAAGTAAATAGGAGTTCTTTTACAGGTTTTGACACGAACCTATTCTCTGGGCATCATCAAGAAACACACAAAGAATATTATAAAATCCATCAGCATTAAATAGTCCAAACGGTTTCTGGTGCATGTTCAAGTTCTCCAAAGATAGTATTGTAAAAATTTCCTCCATCGTACCCAAGCGACCTAGCAAAGCAATAAAAGCATTAGCACGGTTAATCATTTCTATCAATCATTCAGACACATCCGGTACAATAAGTTCCTCTCAGTTTGATGGTCCTATAAGATTTGCCTCCGCCAAAAATTTTGGGATGATTCCCAATACTTGACTATCTCTTTCCTATACAACCCTTAAAATGATCCCCATTAATTCAAGATTGCCACCGCCATATACTAAGTGCATGTCCGTTCTGCTATAACTCTCCCCAATTCCTTTGCGGCCTCCATAAATTCTGGTTCGGTCCTTGAATTAGATTCATGAAACACATAGATATGAGTAACTCGTCGCTTGGAAGTAGTTACCATTTCTCTCTTATTCGAATTTTTATCTGGCTGTGTCGAGAGAAGAATGACGAGCTGAATTTATAGATCCTGAAAAAGGGTGAGTAATAATAGCACTCGTACCTGCCAAATGATAATAATTAAATATAACGACCTCAATTGTTTAGCTTGCTTTGAGAAGCTTCAAATCTTTTTTTTCCCAGGTTAGTAAGTAATTTCCAAAATCAACTAGAAATAATGAATACTTATTTTAGTCAAGCCCAAATTTCCATTGTCTTGTTTTGGGCCCAACATTAAAGAATTGGAAATGAAAAGAAATGAGCCCAAGGACTAACTAATAACAATTTCCACACTTTTCTAGAATTTATTAAGTGAGGGAAATATAAATAAAACAAAGAGAAAAAGAAAAACATTCTCTTCATTTCTTTTTTGTTTTTGGATGTGAATAGAGAGTGAGAAAAAGAGGGAAACTTGCAATTTATTTTACAAATAATTTGAAGGCAAACAAGATAATCCACTCAAGCTAAACACTAAGAAAGGAAAAAAAAATTTTGGAGCGTTGCTAAGAAAGAAAATGAGTTGAATCAAGGTAAGGGTTCTTAACCCATATTTTAATGATTTTCATTTTGGTAAATGGATGATGGTAGTGAGCTAATGACTTAATAATAATGAAGTTTGTATGATTCGTGTTGAAGAAATGAGTGTTTGGGAAAATTTAGACATGTTATACAAGGTTGTTAATTCAGTAAAGATGATTGGATTTGATGGTGGTTTGGGTGTTAGAAGTGTGTTATATTGAGAAATTAGATGTTTATTTGCTTGCGAATGTATTGCAAATGTAGTATTGATTGGGATTGTGAGGGATTGGATTTTGGGGGCTGGCCACGGTGAAGCAGAATCTACCCCTGGAAAACGATGACGAGTCGCGACGCTGGTGAGGCAGAGAGGTACAAGAACTCAGCATTAGTGCGTGGTGTTGGAAAATTATAACCCATAGCGTCACTATTTGTAAAAGACATTGTGGTTTTTGTACAAATTAACTATGTGATAATGGAAATTGAATTTTATCATTTCGTAATTAGATTACTTTAATATATAAATGATAAAAATCCTTATGATTAGTTCTGGATTATAAGATATGAGACAATATCAATCCATAACGGTTTAATCATTAAATATCCATAGTCATAGTATTATCGAGACTGGACATCGATAATGCGAAATAGACTAGTATTGCACTTGTGCGTGTTATGGAAGCGTAACAACATAGTCCTCATATATTTAAGTATTGGATACTTATGCAAGTGTGATAGGAGGTTGTGTTTACCAATAGTATGGAAACAGCTTCGCTCTGGATAGACCCCTCGGAATCCCATTGGTAGTATGACTATGTGTCTATGGGAATCCGAATCAGGGTAGGTGTGTTTGGTCTTAACCTGAGACTTACATCGCTAGCACTTGGGACAATCAATACGCTTTGGTTTTGGTCGTCCGAGACTTTAACAGGTTCTGTGTACGCCTTTTCTGGGTTTATTGAGAATCGTAGTGTATTGGATGTGATGTCAAGACGGAAGTATCACTTCAGTCATATGAAGATGATGATCACACAGGGATACAGAACTAGTACTCTAATGTGTTGCAACCATCGGGGATAATATGACAAGGTCATGATTATCCCAATAAATAGATGACTGGTGCATTCACACGCGTATAACACAAGCACATGTATCGTTCAAGTAGTATAAAAATATCGAGCCCACGATGACTTAATTCCTACTGTTGTTATTAATTATTGATACTATTTATTTACAGGTATCTAATTATAGGGAGAAGAGAATTGATTGCTTTTGGTTGGTTGAATGTGGATTTGCTAATTAAAATAAAAACAGACTCAAAAGAAAATACTAAGGAAAATAAAATAAAGACTCAAAGATCTAGGGTCGTGACTCCACACAATATTATTATAAAGATGAATTGATTCTCTTACTTATGTGTAATAAATCAGTTTGCTAACTTGGAACACGAAGATATGCAAAAGCCTCTATCGATGGTCATACGCAAATACCCAATATAACCTAATTGAACCATATGTCTATGTCAACCAAATTACCTGGATTCA
The DNA here is from genome assembly GCA_019454045.1 of Zanthoxylum bungeanum. Taxonomy (NCBI): domain Eukaryota; kingdom Viridiplantae; phylum Streptophyta; class Magnoliopsida; order Sapindales; family Rutaceae; genus Zanthoxylum; species Zanthoxylum bungeanum. Next base: position 15,858 of record SKCR01011027.1, on the reverse strand, counting down.
TTAAGTTCAAGTTCCAATAGTGGTTACCCTCGCCCGACAGGTATATATCTATCCTGTAAGGAAATCTATTAAAGGGTTATTTATCCTCAAGGAAGATCGTGGGCTATTGAATCTAAGGTTGAAACCTAAAATCCCTATGTCTAGTTCATTTTAAGTTTACCACATCAATCTTATTGATGATCAGACAACAAGAAGCATTAAGCTTAAGACTCAATAAATAAACTAAAGAATTACCCAAAAAAAGAAAATCAATTATTAGACCGAGACCTACAACTTTCACGTAAAATATTTTTCTAAATTCGGACCAGAACTACGTCAAAAACGCAAGTCAAATTCTGGATGAATAGTAATTTCAGGGCTAATGGAGAATTCTCCAATTTTCTAGATTTTTCTACTCATTTCCCCAATTTTCCAAATAAAATTTGGGTACATTATAAAAGAACCCACTATTCACTATTACAAAAGATTAAAAAATGAAATTAAGGGGAAAAAGAAAAGAATGAAATCGTGAGGGAAGGAGAAGAAGAAAAGAGGAAAGAATAAGAAGAATAAATGAGGAAAGAATGAGAAGAAGAAGAGAAATGATCAAGCAAGTTGAGCATGAGAGATCTGGAGGATGAACAAGAATCAAACAAAGAGAAGTAAGGTAAGAAAATTGACTCAAATTTCAATTTTGTGATTTTAGTAAATTGATGCTAGGAAGATTATAGTAACATGTTTAGTGTTGAATATTAGTAGTTAATTAGTTAAGAAATGGGTTTTGTGGTGAGTATTTTAAGTTTGAAAGATTTAAAGAACTTATTGGAATTAATAATTTAGTGAATAATTGGGTAGTTGGATGATGATAAAAAGTTAATTACTTGATTTTATTAAGGTTTAGATGGTTGAAGTGAAAGGAATGTGTGTTTTGGGAAATTATTGATTGTTAATCTAGTTTGACAATTTGTTGATGATGATGAAGATTGGTGTGTTTTGTTGATTATAGTGTGTTATTGTGGTGGATTGGATGATATATTTGCTTGGAAGTGTGTTTTAATGAAAAATTAATGTTGTATTAGCTTGAGAATATTTTGTGGATGTGGTGTTTGATTTGGGTTTGTGAGTTTGGATTTTGGGGACTGGTTTGGCAGGACAACCTGGACAGGTTGTGTGTTTATATTTGTAACTTGAGTTTTAGATGTCTGATTTCCAAACCGTAAAAGTTTTGATAAACTAGACATAGAAGGTAGTAACATATCCAAAAATCATAATTTTTAGACTTAAGACGCTAATGTAGAAAAATCTCCAAAGTCAACTGATTGGTAGTAAAGTCGCATATGTGACCTGATGACCTAGGCTCGGTTTTTGATTTTTAAAATGAGTTTCGAGTGTCCAAACGACAAGCTGTCAGCGCAAAAATAAACTAGACACATAGAGCCAAACATATAAAAAATTCAGAACCATTGGACTTAATAAGAATTTTTGGCGGAGTTTCGAATTGGAGTGATCAGTAGGGACTGATCTAATTCTGTCCCTGCTGAACAGTTAGTAAAAATCAGTCTGTTTACGGAGTTCCGAGAATCGAAATCACGATCCGTAAAATTGGATAAAGTATACTCATAGAGGATTCATCCATAAAAATATCAAGTCCAAATTCCTTACCAATTGCTCCCAGTAAAATTCCAAATCTGACCCAAAAACCTGAAAAATTCTGGTTCATTTATTCTTCTAAGTTCATTAAATATTTCTTTGTTCTAACAATCCCTTTATTCTTATAGATCAACGTCAGAACTCGCAACCACTGTCGACGCCATGAAAAGACGCCATCAAGTCCAAATCTGTGAGTGGACACTTTTCCTTTAAATTGATTTTTATTTCGTTATCATTGTTTTAGACTTATATTTTCATGCTTTAGGGCGTTAGAAGAAATTATTTGCAGTTACTTTATAAACAGTTATGTTTTGAGATAGTAAAGATTTTTATAAAGCATGGTTTACAGATTTCAGATTTAAAGTATGATTTTCATGTTTTTCGGGGCATGAGGTAAGAACTCACCCTAGTATGTAACTTGAGATATAGATGGAATTGATGGATACATAAAACATGTGCACATGTTGATGACTGGAGGATGCCCCTAGATCCTCAGCGCTCAGATGGTACATTCCTGGGCGGAGATGCGCCTACGGGCGGAGATGCGCCTATGAGCGGAGATTCTGTTTTCAGAAAAAGCATTTCAATTTTCAGTTTTCAGAAAAAGAGTTTAGAAAAGAATTTAGAAAGACCGATTTAGAGTGAAGTACAAGAAAGAGTTTTTCGTTTTCAGATTCTTAGTAAACAGTTTTCAGAAACCAGTGTTTAAAGGCAGTTTTCCGAAACATGGTGTTTTAGAATACAAAGTTTTCATATAGAGATGTTTTGACAACTATAGTTTTAAAGCTAAAAGATATCAGTTTTCAGTCATTGTCCACTCACTTAAATCGTATAACGATCTAATCCCCCTCCAGTCTTTATATTTTGCAGGAATTTCTAGGAGGACGAGCTCGGGAGGACGGATACTGATTCAGTCACCAGGGATGGAGTCCACCAGCATTGAGTCATATAGTATAAGAGTCCAGTCAGTGTCAAAGTAAAAGTTTCTAGTATGTACTAGTAGAGTATGAGTCTTTAAGAGCATATGTTAATGTACGTAAAGTAAAGTATTTTGAATTCACAGATATGAGAAATAAAAGTATTTCAAATTGAGCATGGTTTATATGCATGATATTGCATTAGAACAGTTTAGAATACAGTCAGATAGTCAGAGGCTTATGGGGTTAGCATAGCTATCCACTGCCGGTAACATCTCCCATATCGGGGATGTTACATAAAGTTTACTATACTACTTAGAATTTCTCCTCATCCCAGTTCCTTGAACTTTTTCGTCTCCACTCCCCTGAAATTCCATCAACTTTGATTGCTTAAGATATCTTTATTAAATCCTTTGATTCATGTGTCATTCTCTTTTTAGTTCTTTCATCACAATACAATGAGACTCTTTATAAATTACATTTTCTATATTCCTGAGAATTATTTTATCTACTTTCTTACTTTTCTAAGTCTTTGGCTCCTTAAAGGTTCTCTATTCAATGATAATTTCAAGATTTGGCTCCATTTTCCTTGTTTCAAATTATTCTATCTTATATAATAACAGTTCCGTCTTATAACTCTTATCTTTGTCCCGTTGCACTTATTGGCTCGGTGATCCAACAATCTCATAATCCATCTACTCTGTCAAATATGTTTCTTACTGGGTAAGGACTCTAAATAGAGGAGTGTGTACATGCATTCCATAAGGATCATTGAGCTCTCATTCCTTGTTATTTTCATAAGCTTGGTGATAGTCTAGTTAAGTATTCATGTTTCAGGATTCCTCAACTTTTGTCACCTATCCTGAGGTCTCTGCTTTACGTTTCTACTTTTAAGTTACTTTGTCTCTGTCATTATATGTATTGAACTCTCTTGTTACTTTCTGTATCCTTTTATATATCTTGTCACCTTATCTCTTAGTTCTAGACTGAGCTACTAAGGCTAGTACTAGTCTATTTCGCTGGGCTTTTTCCTTCTCCGCTCTTACTATAGGCCATAACTATACCATTTTTCGTTGGTGTTTATAAGGATATACTTTTGTTAACTCTTGAGTATCTCCAATTCCATGGATCTATCACTTTATTCTTTCATAAATTTCTACCGATATTGGTCATATCTATAGATTCTCATTAGTATTGTGATCTTTCTCTTCTTGGCTTGGGTTAGATTCTTTCATTTCTACCCCTTAAAACCCATTAGTTCTCATCTGAGTGGTTTATCATTCAGTGCTTTTTGTTTCTTACTTTGGATAAATTCTCATCGAACTTCTTTACGGTTATCTTTACCTAGTGCTGGTATAAGGTGGGGCAGAAGTCTATATCTCAATGGGTGCAACGTCCTTATTCTAATACTTTGTGTCCTAGTAGAATCCATCATTAATATAAGGTATGTATAAGATAAGTTTATCAAAACAACTTCCATAACCCGGTACTGATGGGTAAGAATTTGTGTAGTTCAGTGCCGTATATATATCGGGTTTCTTGGGGTAAGATAATTTAATCATCTCTACTTACGTCTTTCTTTTACTTACTTGCATGCGTCGGTTTGGGGATCCATACTCTCTTTTAACATCTTTAATTCTTCGGAATTCCATGTCTAACTAACTTCTCACCTCTTTTATGCTTTCGTCTATCCTTTTATATTCGGATGGCATGTCATCTACATAGGGTATTCGTGACTATTGATTTAGTTTTAAAAGGTTTCTTAAGGAATGGAAGAATCTTAAGGACAAAAGGAAATTTGCATAGATTTATTGGCATTCTTACTCTTACTCAGACTTACTATATTCATTTTTTATTGCTATAAGCTCTAGTATTTTCTTTATCATCTACTTCTGTATCTTTCCCACTTACTCTCTCTGGTTACTTGAATATCTAGGTATTTTTTTTCTTACTTTTCTTTCTAGCTTTCTCTTTCTCTTCCTACTTTCCCGGGTGGGTATCCATAGAACTTTACTATTTCTTTCTGTTTCTTTAATTTCCTGTCTCTGGCTGGTTAAACATCTATGCATCTTTTTTTCCCTTTCCTATAGTTTTCCTTTCTTACTTCTTTAAGTACTTGCATTTTCTAGTTTCATAACTTAACTTGATCCTTTACTAATAATTTCGAATAGTCATGGAATAATTCGTAACTAAAGGAAGAATTGGGGTTACTTATTGGGAAGAAATTTGGGTAGCCTTGGGAATGCTTACTAATATATTTATGGAGCTTGAGGACGTACTCGAGGATCGAATACTGGAGAGGTACGTATATAACTTTCCAACACTCTACCCACTGCAGTCACTGACTTCCTAGACCATGCTCTGATACCATCTTTATAACATCCTCAATCCGGGAGATGCTATCGGCAGGGAATAAGCGGTATTATCCCTCTGAGCCTCTGAATTCCTGACAATGTTAAACTCATCTCATGTATAAACTCATGCACGGGACCGTTGCCCTACTTAACATCATAAATGCATAATGCTTTTTAACTAAATACTCAAATTCACTACACATCTCAACTTTGGTAATGAACATTTATAACTCTTTACATGTGTATACTTTACTAAACTAATTATATATTACATGACATTTTCTGACACTGACTGAACTGAACTCTGTCTCGACCTGATGGACCAAATCCTTTAGTGACTGTCATCAGTATCCACCTCTCGAGCTCGTCCTCTGGGAATATCTGCAAGACAAAAAAATTGGGAGTGGGGGTGTTAGATCATTTGAACGGTCTAAGTGAGTGGACGATTTAAAACGAAAACTGAAATACTATTATGAAAAATGTTTGGTTCTAAAACTAAAGTCCTCCCAGGAAATAATCTATATGAAAACTCTTTTTGTCTGAAAATTCTGAACACTTTTTCTGAAAATCTTGTCTGAAATTTTTTTGTAAAACTTATCTTTTCTGAAAGTCTCTTATAAATCTGTTGTTTCTGAAAACTTTCCTTTTTAGAAAACTTCTCTCTGGAAACTATCTCTGAAATTTGTATTTAAAAACTATTTCTGAAAACTGATATATGTCTCTGAAAACCTGATGTTAGGGGGCGTTAGTATCGTTGTCCCCTCATACGCCTAATTAAAGCCAGAAGTGCAAATGCATGACATTGGGACGTTACAGATCGCCGTCCCCAAAGCATGCCACAACTTGTCCCTGAAACTAGTGGTCATGGGGCGTTACGTATCGCCGTCCCCCAAGCCACTGAACTATAACTGGGGGTGCGGATCTATGCTACCCTCCAAACTTTGAATCTAGGATCTAGGGGCATTTGTCATCCCTAGTCTTGAACTATGACATGAGGGCCTTACGTATCGTTGTCCCCTCAGTCCTCTATATGTGCACATGTAATCCGTCAATTCCATAAGTTACATACTGAGGTGGATTTTTACCTCATGCCTCCAAAAATCACAAAACTCAAGCTATTTAAATCAATTCTTTCTTAAACATGCTTTTTCTAAAACAACTGGAAATAAATCAGGCTAACGCCATATATGCTGAAAAGTAAGTCTTTACTTAAAACAATATGAATGAAAAATCAGCTTAGAAAGAGAGTGTCCACTTATTGGTTTAAAATTTGGCTGCTGCTATGCCACTCATCGAAGAGAATTGTGATTCCTACGGTGATTTATATTTGAGAAAATCAATTAGAATATAAGTTGTGGAATATGTTTCGGAACTAGGTTAAATTTATCCATTTGAACACTTGTTATAATTTCAAAGCGTATGATACTCATATTATGATGTAATGTGTGTATGCGAGCTGATCCAAGATCCTTAGGGTGGCCTCTAACACGCTAAGGTGAAACTGAGATGAACTAAAACTGATTTCGGGAAGTTTTTGATCACGCTCGTGACACATGACTTTACGTGTCGCGATGCACGGCTTTATGCGTCGCGATGTCTTCAATTCCAGAAATACATGTATGAAAGTTTCTAGTACGCGTCGCGATGAGTACAATCCATTAGCTAATCTACATAAATCCCCAATGCGCGTTGCGATGCGAGCCTATTTTCCAGGATTCTAAGCTTGCTTTCTAAGGTCTATCTTGCCCCAAATACATCACCAACACTTCTATATCAAAAATATTACACCAACCAATCAATGAACTTCAACTTCACATATTCTATTCCAAATTAACACCCTTAAATAATTCTTTAACTATTTGTTCTAGTTTTAACTCAACACTTAAAATATTCAAATATTGGATAATTCTTGATACAATTCATTTCCATGCTCATTAACCTCTTAAATGCATTCCTAATGTGCTATTAACATGCATATAGCATCATATCAACAAAATCTTGTAGGGGTTTTTAAGGGAATATCGGTAATGCAGCGGAAGCGGTGGAAAATCAAATTTTCTGATTTCAAAACTTTTTCTCGGATTAATTAAATGAACATATTTATTTAATTATCCAATAATCAAATCATGAAATAAAATTCAATAAATCATATTTAAGTGAATTTACCGAATTGCCCTTACACTTGGTATTTTGTCCATTTTAGTCCGAAATTGATCTAATCAATTTTGAATGATTCTAAATCATTTCTAAGATGAACTTAGCATGTTCAAAACATCAAAACACCAAGGCAACACAAAATCCCATTTTTTTCATCCTTGGCCGAATGCTCCCTTTGGTGGCAATTGTGCATTTTGTCATTTCATGCATCAAAACACATCAAGATGTAATCCAATGAACATGAAACTTTATATGCATCATATACACATCCAAATGCACAACATAAATGAAAAGCCCCAAATTTGGAATTGGTCATGAACCCTAATTTTCAATTTCTTCAAATTGGACAAATTAGACCAAATTGGTTAAATCCAACACTTCAATCATCTCTTCCATCCAATCAAAGTCTCAACACAATGAAACAACTCAAGATCAAATCTAGGTCATCTAAGAGTGGGTCAACAACTCTAGATTAGCAACAAGGTTTCCAAAACCACAAAAGAACACTTATTACTACAATAGCCATAAGCTTCCTTCATCACACATGCTCTACACTTTCTCCAAAAGTTCCATCATCAAAAACACAAAGAATAAAGAAATAAATAACCTAAGAACATCATATGTTAAAGCCTAGATCCTAAGGAACATTTTCCTTTCTAATAGCAAGTTGGAAAAACTTACTAAAATCCAAGCTTTCTTTGATTTCTTCTTTCTTTCTCACAAGCTTCCTTTGTTTCCATTAATGGAGTTTTCTTTAAAGTGTATTAGGTTATCATTTCAAATGAAATGAAATCAATATATACTTGCCTAAAGAAGGCCTTGGCCGAATTTCACTAAAGGAAATGCAAGAATTATTAATTTCAATTTCATTTGAATTTCATTAAATCAACTTGACAAAATATCTAAATAACACTTTATAGATATTTATATTAAGTCAACAAAGGCAACTAAGCCTTAAAAACAAATATCTAAATCTTAAGATATTTATATTTTAATTAATTTAATCATTTAACAATTAATTAATTAATTAATAATTAAATACAAATATATTAAATATATGTATTATATTTACATTAAATATTAAATACATATATACATTTATGATATTAGTCAAATATCTCAATTTGACTATTAATTAATGTGTATTTAAGTTAATCAAGTATTAAATGTAAATACACAATAATTAAGGAAAGGACTATCGGGTCCTTTTAGCATGTATTTTGCGTTTAACCTTTAAACGACTTTATAAATAATCAATATTATTTATATGTGTTGCTCTAGTACTCTACGAGTATATTTCATTATTGAGACTCTCTAGATTCAGGCATATCCGTCACGAAATCCAATTTCGTGTGCATAATTTATCCACCCGTAAATTATGACGATCACGGATAATCAGGCTGAATCATTCAGGTCGAGGTCATTGCATACGTATAATCTCTCCGTCACAGGTATCCGGATAATCCCAGATATATAGATGTAAACGTCAAATCTCTATAGGTATTATCCCGTCGACGTATTCATTAGCAATCTCTAAATAACATTCGGAACTTACTTCCGAAGTATACTGTGGCCACAGATTTAACAGACTGCTAATTATATATGGACTACCTATGCTCTGTACACAGAACTGACGGATCCTATCTTGACACACACAGGATATCCTGAGGATCAGTCCACACCCAACGAACAGGCGGAGATTTAACAGACTGCTAATTATATATGGACTACATATGCTCTGTACACAGAACTGACGGATCCTATCTTGACACACACAGGATATCCTGAGGATCAGTCCACACCCAACGAACAGGCGGAGGTCTGATCTAAATAGATCGGTGACGTGACTGCCATCTAAGTGTGGAGGATATTTCATACATCCACAGTGGTGTCTCAAGTCGAAGGACCACTATGCTACTCAATCAGAGAAGATTCTTATTGACGTTGGTGTACCATCCATTAAGAATCTTCGGTGAGCCGTTCAGTGTTTATCTATTATAAACACCTACATGTCTATACGAGTCTCCGCAGACTCATGGTTCATTAGGATAAACCATCGGACCGAGTCCCGATATACGACATGTACTGGTCTCAACAGATTTGACTAACCAACCCGTGTTAGTGAATCTTGACCAGGAACTTTATTTGATAATATACATTTAGCAGTTAACACTTCCCAATGTCAATTACAAACTAACTTTGTAACTGTGTACTGTATTATATATTATCGGGCCTTTGTCTAATATATACATATCACTAAACCACATTTAGTTTCAATCTAATGGTAATCAGATCGAATATGTATATAAGAACAAGAGGTGCAACCATAAATAAGTAATATTATGGAATAAAGGGATGTTCGTATTCATGAATCAGACATAAATACGGTCCGGATTGGCGCTCTGAGCACCAACCCCAACAAATCTATCAATCCAAGATTTGGGTCAAAATGACTTTACCTTAAACCACTTGATTCACATTACCCTTCAAGTCTTCAATACTTATTTTTATTCCTTATAGCATGTGGGGAGTGGTATTTATCTTTTCCACTTTCCTTCTTCTTCATTCTCTTCTTTTTTTTTCTTTTTCTTTCTCTCCCACGTTTTCTTCTTCTTTCTCATTTCTAATTTTGCTAAATATTGAATAGGACCCTTTATAGAATCTTTGAGAATTTACTAGAATGACCCTCGAGTACTATTCATATGAATTTTAGACCTGTATTTTCAACATATTTCTGATTCACATTTGGAAAATTATTCAATACATAAGTTGTAGGCCTAGATCTCAGCTTTCCAACGATATAAAATTCATAAAAATCAGAGTTCGTATGAGAAAGTTATGGTCCAAATACCATGGGCTATCCGAAGTGGAACATCGTACCATTTTGTATCGGAATTCGAGGAGTTTATCGATTGTTCCCAAAGTCATTTCAAGAGTGCAAATGTGTGTCCATCCAAAATTTCAAATTATGTAATCACTCATCCCACGATGTAACAGTAGTCAGGATTTCCAGTCGTTACACAAATGATTTACTTACATATAATATTTATGTCTCATTCGTTTGTCTCACAGTTCTCAGATAATATTTCTAATTTACTGTGTAAGTGCTAATAGTAAAAATTTGCATCATAACTACAGTAAATAATAAAAAATTCATTAAAAAGAAATTCATTAAAATAATTCAAAATAAAATAACAAAACAATATAACCGAAATCCAAAAAATTGGCTAGATTTGGTGGATGACTACTATTTATGTTTCTTATTTTAACGGAAAGTTATATTTTTATATTGAAATAGATTTTTTATTTTATTTATATAATTTAATAAAAAAAATATTCATTAGGTGCCACGTATATTTTTTTTTATTTTAATAGAAGATTATATTATATATTCTTATTATAATAAGTAATAAAAAAATTAATTCTAAAAATTATGTGTCATGTGTCGCTATTCAAAATTTTAAAAATTAAAATTAAAATTAAATTTTGAAATATTTTAAATTGATAATCTAATAATAAAAAAATTAATTGTAGATATTAAGTGCTAGTGACATGATGAGAAAAATTACAAATAATTAATTTATATATGTAGATAAATATTATTTGTCAAATTATCTGTATTATTATTAAAAAAAACTAATTGAATATGATAATATATTTTCTTGTTATAGTACAATTTTTAATGATATTATATTATGTATTTTTATTATAATAATTTTCTATTTAATAAATTTATTAATTTAATTTTATAATTTAATAATAAGTCGACACGAAAGTGTGAGAGACGCTTAAAAATGTTGTAACTTTATAGATACTAGTATAAGGCTCACACTTTTTGCTTGTTGAACAATATTTTAAGTATAGATATTGTAAATGCTCCGAATTTTTTCAATTTATAACCTAAATAAGACACATGATTTACTTACACATAATATTTATGTCTCATTCGTTTGTCTCACAGTTCTCAAATAATATTTCTAATTTACTGTGTAATAGTTAATAGTTAAAATCTACATCCTAAGCACAATAAATAATAAAAAATTCATGAATTAAAGAAATTTGTTAAAATAATTCAAAATAAAATAACAAATAACAAAATACTCGAAATCCAAAAAAATTGCTAGATTTTGTGGGCGGCTACTATTTTTGTTTCTTATTTTAATAAAAAAATGATATTTTATATTGTAATAGTTTTTTTTTTTTAATTTAATAGAAGATTATATTATATTTTTATTATAATAGGTAATAAAAAAATTAATTGTAAAAATTATATGTCATGTGACGTTATTCAAAAGTTATATATATATATATATATACACACACACACATATATATATACACATATGTATATATGTATGTGTGTGTATATATATGTGTGTGTATATATATTATAGGGTTTTTTTCCGGTCCGGTCCTTAAAATCCGGATTTCATCCAGATATGCTAAACGACAACACAAAACAGTGTCAAACAGTGTTGAAACAATACCAAACAGCATCGATGAGCGTACAGGTTTCGTCCAGTCAACCCGACATATATATTTATATTCTTTGCTGGATTATCTCTGATATTATTCAAAAATTAATCGGATAATATAATATGTTTTCTTATTATAACGTAGTTCTTATTTAATAGATTTTATCTCTGATATTATTCAAAAATAAAATATAATCGGATATAATATGTTATTACTTATTATAACATATCTATTAATAGATTTATCAATTTAATTTTATAATTTAATTGTATTTTTAATTATAATATGATAATATAATATGTTTTCTTATTATAATATAATTCTTATAAAATTGTAATATATATCTTTCTTATAATATATATTTTATTTAATATAAAATTAATTGTAGAAATATTTTAATTTTATAATTTAATAATAAAAAATTAATTGTAAATATTATGTTAATCGTAAATATCATTTTTCAAAATAGTAATTAAGGTCTAATGAGATTGAGTGTTTTTGGAGTTTGCATGTTTGGGAAAATAGTAGAGCGTGAGAGTATAAAGGTTTTCTCGATAGCAAAAGAGATTTTCATGTAAATTATGATGTTGTATATTGGTGTTTTTCTTTGTCCACATATATATTTTTTCATTATTTATTTGATTTTCTTCCCCTTACGGGATATTTGGAGAGCATGGAATGAGTACTTAGAATCGACAATTATCTTATTTTCTCTGTAATACCAGAAACTATTGTCAATAATGTTCTTTGGCAACAGATTGAGTTTTTGATGGGAAAGAGGAGGAAGGTATATTTGATGGATTTTGACCTTTTTCTTGAATGACTGCTTGAGAAAATGTAGGGTTTTTTTAGGATTTGGATTTTGTCTTAGGAGTAATGAATCCTTCAGAGTCTTGAGATAATAATTGAAACTGATTTCCCTGTAATTGAGGGAAATTTTCTTGAGATAAATTTCTTGATGGACTAGGAACCATTGCATATGATTCCTTTGTTTGTTTTGCTTTCATGGGAGTGCCCATGAAGTTGATTGAGCTTTTTTCCCTGTAAAAATTCTCTTGTTAAAAAATCTGGTAAAGAATTTGAAGTGCCTTTGATAAATTCTATGTCAAAATCAAAACAAGAAAGTATAGCTTGCCATCGAGCAAATATTTATTTTGAAACGAGATTTGAACATCTTTTAAAAGAATTTCTTTATCAGATAAACAATCTATCCTAAGGAGAAATTTTTTATGTAACATCCCGCCTAAGCCAGGATGCTACCGGCAGGAGACAGGCTAATCCTGCCTCTAAAAGCCTCTGACTCTGGCGAAAATTCGGCATGACCTCTGCTAAAAGTCATGCAACCTAGATCAAGTCCAGCACACATCCATACAACCTATAGGACCCAAACATAATTAATAATGAAATATCAACTCAAGACAAAATACAAATGGGCTCCATGCCTGAAAATGCTTATAAATAAAAAATTTTACAAACTAACTTATACAGCTTAATTACTTTACATCTAAACTCATAAACATCTCGACTCTCATTCTTCCCAAGACTCGGTGACTGGCTGACTGCAACGCTGCTATCCGGCTCCTCCAGTTCTGGTGTCAGTGGTCGATCGATCGGATCGCCAACCTGAAAAACTCAAAATACTTGCTTTCGTTGTGCTACTTTCTTATCTTAATACTTTCCTTCTTAATCCTCTACTAGTTCCAATTCAAACTCTTACTATAGTTATCTTTCCTTTATCACATTGAAATATCATCAAATCGGTTCTATAACAAATTCTTTCTTTCAGGCATTCATCACACTATCATCACTAGTACACACATGCATGTATGGCCATGTTATCATGCACTATTATTTATGATAGATTCTTCATTTGTAAATATACTACTTACACAAGCATTGTTCAAATATACATTTAAGTGTGCTAAGGATATCACGCATCATGTTAACTATGTGCAAGTCAAATGATTTCTGGGATATATGTATGTGATCAATATGCATAACTTATGAATTAGGTTTTACTTAATTATGCCATGCATAATGAAAATACGTTTTAAAAATCTTTCTGAAAAACTATTTTCTCAAAATTTCTTTCTGATATTCTTTATAAAACTTGTCTTTCTGAAATACTATTTTCAAAAAAAATGTTTCTGAAAACTGTTCATCTGAAGCCTGTTTCTGAAAACTGAAGTCTCTAACGGAAATCTGTGTTTCTTAAAACCTGTTATTTCAAAACTTCTTTCTGAAAATTGGTATCTGAGTATCTGTAGAAAAACTGACGCATGGAGGCGTTACGTCTCGCCGTCCCCCTATACGCCCTAAAGTCAGATATGCAAACCCATGACATTGGGGCGTTACGTATCGCCGTCCCCCAAAGCATGCCATACCTGCCCTGAAACTGGTGGTCTTGGGGCGTTACGTCTCGTCGTCCCCCAAGCCACAAACTGGAGCTAGGGGTGCGGATCTATGCTACCACTCAAGCTCAAACTAGGGTATAGGGGCGTTACGTATCGCCGTCCCCCTAGCCCATCTAGAGGATCTGAGAGCGTCCCCTCAGTCCTCGACATGTGCACATGTCTCTGAATTCGTCAATTCCAACTGAATGTCAAGTTACATACTGGAGTGAGGTTTTACCCCATGCCCCGAAAATAATGGACCGTACTTTGTATCTCAAAACTGTAAGGACATATTTTCTATAAAAAAAATTTACTTTCAAAAGCATTTGAAGCTTTTCTTTAAAACACTTTTTAAATCTCAAAACCATTCTCAATTTCAACTTAATTTCTGAATGTAATATCATACAAATGCATATGATTTTGTTATGCTTTCTTTTAATCTTATCATGCACATGTTCATGCTTATCTAATTTAAATAACATATGCATTCTATTCTTTCATACTTTCATTCACATCTACATCGACTAGTTTAGCTTACATTCATGATAGATAGTATCAACAACTCATCAGCAATCCAACAGATAATTTATATTCATTTATTCTTATTCAACTACCAAAAAATAAATGCATGACTTAGTATACATATCTAACTTGTTCATTCCTTTACGTTACTCATTAATATCGTATATTCAAGCATAAAACCTTCTTCAGTAACGGTCATACTTAACTTTTTTCCAAAATTATCTATTTATACTAAACGTCTCAATTCACAGATTCAAATATCTAAGTTTCACTTCCTACTTTTCCATCACCACAAAGGTTCAATGTAAATATTCGATACAATTACCAAATTGAACTTAGAATCCTAACCTCATTACTAATATTTCTACAAAGGACACAATCTCAATACATGCATCTTATAAATATATATATATATATATATATATATTTAACTTTATCAATTCATTATGTCTAATAATATCCCAAGAAGCAACGTATCGCCAGCAAAATCCAAATAGGCCTATATTAACAACCAATATATATATTTACATGGTAATAAATCAATTTAAACACGTTCATTTTTAAAAAAAAAAATTGTAGAAACACCTTATAATTGTCGGAAATGTGAATGACAATAACGAATAATTTAAACTGGATCTGTTGAGAAAGAATATAAATACGCATACAGGGATTGTCAGTTTCAGTCAACTGTTTTTACCAGAAAGTAATGACCAGTAACCATAATTAATAAAGATCAAATTATATGCCAAACTTTGAAATAAAATAATTAGAACATTTGATATTCGATAACATGCCTCAAAATCAGAGATTAAGATTTAATAAGTACAATCCTTCGATTAAGACTTCTACATGCAGATTAACAAAGTGGCGCTGATTGGTAGCACAAGGGAGCATTCGCACACAATGGTCGCAAATTTGAAATACTTCGTTTAATTAATGGGTCCAACACTTGAAATTCCACGGCCCTAATACTCATCGTACATATACGTTTTATCTCCAATCACACTCCTACTTTCAGATTTTATCTACCCAAAACCGACACAATTTCATTATTTGCTTATCAAAGTTCCAATTCTAACCAATTAATCAATCCACACCCAATTACCAGAAATCCCCCAAAACCTAGGATTAGCCGATTCTTCTTTCTTTCTTTCTTTCTTTCTTTCTTTTTTTCAATTTAGATAATCCCTTTTTTTTTTTTTATTCTTATAATCCATGTTAACTTCATTTTTAAATATCAACTTTAGATTAATTTTAACACATTTCTATTCCATTACCAGACTCATTTTCAGGATTAAATTCCAACCTCAAAATGACAAGAGAAATCAATTTGACTCAAGAAAATTTTGAACATAACTTACTTACCAAACTCTTATATATTCCTGTTTCTCGGTTCAGGTGCTGAAAATG